>CAUYRH010155978.1:0-35681 GCA_963574655.1 Perodicticus potto | reverse complement strand
CACCATCCTTAATCATCAGAGAAATGCAAATCAAAACTACTTTGAGATACCACCTAACTCCAGTAAGATTAGCCCACATGATAAAATCCCAAAACCAGAGATGTTGGCGTGGATGTGGAGAAAAGGGTACACTTCTACACTGCTGGTGGAAATGCACAATGATACATTCCTTTTGGAAGGATGTTTGGAGAATACTTAGAGATCTAAAAATTGACCTGCCATTGGATCCTATAATTCCTTTACTAGGTATATACCCAGAAGACCAAAAATTACATTATAACAAAGACATCTGTACCAGAATGTTTATTGGAGCCCAATTCATAATAGCTAAGTCATGGAAGAAGCCCAAGTGCCCATCGACCCACGAATGGATTAATAAATTGTGGTACATGTATACCATGGAATACTGTGCAGCCTATGGTGCATCTTAGAAGGGTATAGGCAAAACTTACTAAATGCAGAATATAAATGTCTTCATACAATAACTAAAAAAATGCCATGAAGGCTATGTTAAACAGTTTGATGAAAACATTTCAGATTGTATATGAAACCAGCATATTGTACCCCTTGCTTGCACTAATGTACGCAGCTATGATTTAATAAAAAAAAAAGATGAGCTGAGCAAGATACTATTCCTATTAATGCTAGTAGAGCAGTAAAAACTAAATTTAATAACAACAGTCATAAAAAAATTGTGGCATTTAAAACTTTTAATGCATATTAATATCCCTTAATACCATTTGGTCTTCAGAGCAATCTCATGAGATTTCAACAATATGTAGACTGCATGGATATAACTATATTAATAAATGTTTGAAGGGCCATACCCTAAATTTGTTCATTAATGTATGGGTGTTGAGATGAAGATAGACTTTCTACTACCAATCATAGAAATGTTAAGATAAAATTGGAAAAAAGTTTAAAAAATAAACTTTAAAGAAAGAGCATTTACCTAATATTCTATATTAATGTTTTATGCTGCCATTCAGTTGGAGGAAGAGATCTACGAGGGTGCCATTATATTTCAGCCCTATTCAATTTTTAGCCCTTCATAACTTAGATGAAAATTCCAGAATCTTGCTCACCTACTTTGGTGAAGGGAGGTTTAACGGAAGAATTAACATGTCTATAAATTCTTGATATACTGACTGGATGAGCTGACTTTATCAAAGTTTTGTTTGATGAAACTAAACTTGAGCTTTATTCTAAGATCCAAAATAACTCCTATGAACATGTTTCTTGAGGAAACATGAGTTCCCGTCTACGGCAGGTAAAACAAATAAAGAAAACTCTTTAGAGGACTTAAAATGTGAATCAGCAGCAAGGTGAAGACATTTAAAAAGCCCATGTAGGCATGGGTTGTATTCATGAAAGTACTCAGAAAGTGGACTGAAGGTGGATAGTATGGTACCGTGCTTTAGTGCTGATCAGCTTACACCTGTGATCATATACCTATTCAGAGAATCTGGAGTGTGTTTGGGTATCTGCTAATATGATAAAAGATGTCTAGCTTATATCACACACTATAAAAACTCCCTAAAGAAAGACTAATGACTGCATCTTCAATATCAGCAAGGACATCTTTTAGAAGAACAATCTCACTGGTTTGGCATCATGGGTATAAATAGAATCAAAGTATAAAAGCTATAGAAAAACAAGACCCAATGCAATGGAGATTTTTTCAGAGTTATCCAGAGGCAGAACATTCCATTTTATATACTAGCAAACTTCTCATCCCAGAAAAGACATAAACATAGCTGAAACACTTAACTGGATGTTGAAGAATGCATTCAATCATTGGATGGTAGATTGACAAATAGATCCCTTCAACACCAAGAATTACTGATTTCTACTTTAAAGAAAGGAATAGTAGTAGACAGGTTAAAATGATGTCCCAAGTTCACACAGAAATTCATTCTCAGGGAACAGCTCTTTCCCATTGCCTGCGTGTAGGATATCACATTAATGAGTTCACTGAATTTCTTCATCAAATAAACAATCGGCAAGGGATTTACCCTTCATCCTAAGGACAAGGATGCCAATTGGCAGAGAGAAGGCCCACTGTCCTCACCTATATGAAGAACATCAGGCCATTTTCCTGTGCCACAAACTTGTCTATGTTACTATGCTTGATGGTCTTGCTCTTCACATATATTATCCCAAACCAGACAGGTTTATAAGATTTCACTATAGTCATGTGATTAGAAGATTATATTCAACCCAAGTCAGAAACAATTCAATATATGAAAAAATGAGTGAACCAAAAAAGGACATTTGAGTGTGAGATCTGCTTCATTTGATTTTCTGTTCTGTAAGTCAATACACATAAACGTTGTGCCAAAAACATCCCTGACTAAACAAAGGTACGCACTAGAAGTCTGCATTATTAAATTAAATAATAAGCCTGGCTGTCTCTGACTCTGTAAAGATAAAACAACTTTAGAAAAACAGAAAAGGAATGTCTGCCTACTGAAATTCATGTCAGGTTAAATTCTCAGTCCCTAAGACATTTGGTATTATTTTATTTCCATAAAACTGTGTAATTTAAAAATTAAAACAAACTTACTTATAGTAAGTTGATTCCTCTAAGTAGAAATAATATTACTTTAAAGGAAAAGAAGTCCCCTATTTCCTTAGATTTCCTACTTGACATAATATTGTAAAACATTCTAAGATCCCAACTTAGAGTCAACATATGTACATTCTGAGTTTAACTTCTATAGTTTTATAGCAAGAAATAGAGCTTTATAAAATATTCATTCTTCAAGGTTTTATTTCACTTAGGTAAACCTCAAGGAGACTAATATAAAAATAAATTGCCAAGTTCCCATTAAATAACCTGAAAGAACAGATAGCTTCTTGAAGGTATACTTGAGGTCATTAAATCTGAAAGCTATAGAAGATTTAGATGTGATTTAACCCAATGTTGCTCACTTACCAGACGAACAGTGTGACAGCCCAACAGACAAAATTATGGATGTATAACTAATGAAAGGGAATCAGAATATAATCATTGCTCTCTTGATCCTAGTCTTGGGTTCTTTCCTATTTCCAAATATCACCACAAAAAGAGCCTCAAATTCATGATCAAAAAGTAATTGTAGCTTAAACTTGAGCTTATTTTTCCAAAAGAAAATAGGGCATGGTCTAATACTCCAGCACGATAGTTTTCCAGTCCTATTGTGCAACCAGTTTGCATTTGTTTAAATAACCACAGGTGCTGGGAACCAAATAGGCCACTCTATGCCTATCTGGACTGATAACCACTCAGTTCTGCACATGTTGTGTGGCACAAAGGGAAAGTAATGAAGATGCCCCTGGCATTCACCAGGTGTCCAATATTGCAATTACTGGGGCTGCTTCTGTTCAAGTCCTAACAATTTAATCTAACAACTAGACTCTAACAGTTTTTAACCAAGAGGAAATCATTTATGGAATCAAAATAAAAACACATAGCTTGGTGAATATGGACTTCATAAAGATTCTCTGTAAGAAATTATAAATTCTCTGGTTTCTAATTAATGATTAATTAAAGAAATAAATTATAGGAATGCAACTATATTCACACAGAGAATCCTCACTTATAAAATGGAGGTAGAGTAAATAATTTCAAGTATGAAATCATCATATTACCAACTTGGCCAGAATAGTATATACTAAGCCACTTACCTACCTAGTAAAACCCCAAATGGTAGCCAGTTTATAATATGCTTTTTTACCAGTAAAATCAGAACGGGGTGGCCTCTAACCCTAAAAATCCGTATTAATTTATCCAATTATTTTGGATCAAAATCATAGAATTCAGCTTTTTAATAGATACAAATGATGTATCTTGGAAGGTAACAGCAGAGAGGAAGAGAACCTCATAGTGAAGGGAAAAGGGTTGATTAAACAAAATAATGATGTCAGCACCTGTTAGTTAAACTGAAGGACTGTATTATCAGCATCACTTGGACACTGTGAGAAATTCAGACTTTCAGGACCTCTTCCCCAACCTACTGTTGCAAAATCTGTAGCCTATCAAAACCTGCCAGGTCATTCTGTACATTGAAGTGTGATTCCTGCTGTTATAACAGTCTCCAATTGCTGCATATTTGGGATACCTTTTAAGAACTCTAAGGATATCTTGGGGTCTATCATATCTAAGTATTTAAGACAAAAATGCATTAATATCATAGCACGTTTCTTAAGAAATAAATATCCAGATCAATTATCTTGCATCTTTTAATTGGAAATAAGCCTGGGAGAATTAGAGAGCTGTGATCGGTGTGCAAGTATTTCAAAAATCTATTTAATATGCACCCCAGCAGATTGTCTAGGCATTAAATCACTAGTGCTTATCTCTAAATTTTTATTCTCAACACGTTTTACCTTTGGGCAGTGTTATAATAAAATTCTCTGCAGGTTTGCAAACTTGGTACCACTGTTCTAGATAAATCTAAACAGCGTATATCTCATGGTATGGTCTAACAAGTCATCATTATTAGTGAGTATACCTAACATTCATGTCACCACATTCATAGTTCTCTATAGAAATATTTTTGTTCATAAGCTGCTGAAACGGAAAACAAACTATCACACATTCTAGATGTGACCTGACTCCATGAAAACTAATGGGCCTCGGCTGCCACCTTTCCATGTACTCTAGTTAAGTGAACTTGGAATATTTTAAAGTTAATACTATCTAGCAAAGGACAAAATCGATACTGCAAACCCAATGTCTACTATGTTTGAAACAAGAGTGGAAATTTTTTAAAAGAAAAAAACTGAAGTTATGTTGGTATCCCCAGCATTTTAAGTAGGGAAGAGTGTAAATAAACATGTGATAAGAATAATGAGGAATTATATTGGATTAGGAAGAAATGCATTCATGTAACTCCAGGCTTCTCTCTGCTTCTTAGGGGCATTTTTATTTTAAATCTTGCTTTTTTGTTTTTTTTACAAGTAAGTCAGTATACAGTAAAATCAATATAAACAGGAACATTTGGAAATACCATTCTATGAACTAGTTATCCTGGGCAGGAAAGCACACCTCTCCATGAACTACATGTTTGCAAAGGGCCTGCAACTTAGCGACTCTTCTCTGTGGCCCCTTCCTCACTGTTTAGGTAGGCAGGAAAGGTGGGAAGTTGGGCAGTGGACAGCAAGGTACTTGGCGGGTGAAGGGTCAGTTTCGCTTTCTTCTT
Organism: Perodicticus potto; assembly: GCA_963574655.1. NCBI lineage: Eukaryota > Metazoa > Chordata > Mammalia > Primates > Lorisidae > Perodicticus > Perodicticus potto. The sequence goes on along the minus strand of CAUYRH010155978.1, from coordinate 30,495 downwards.
AGTAAGTGCCGAGTATGGAATTGACCAGTTCCGGGAGGTTCTATTTCTAACAGAGGCTAAATTCTTTTGTTTCATGAGGATTCTACTTAATAATTCCATGAGGAAAACTTCCACACGACATGCTGGGGTATACATTGGCATATGGTGGACAATTAATCACTGTTATATGTTAGGATCACTTTAAGTCACCACCCAGAGGTTTACAAATTAATCAGTTTTCACCAAATCTTTCATTAAATAGAATATCACTATGTTCAATACCATAATTTTAGGAGCATTTGGATTAATTAAATATTCATGAAGGAAGAAAGAGATGAAAGTACTATACATTTTAAAAAGGAAGGAAAAGATATATATTTCTGTGGATGGTTTAGTTTTTTAAACAGATTTGTACCTGGGTGACAAAATAAATCAATGAGATTTTTGCCATTTAAATTTGTTTTATTCTCTAGGGTAAAAGCATCGGGCTATTAACTAGGAGAGGTGAGCACTGGTTTACCTGGCCGCTTTTCAGCTCTCTGCCCTTGGCCACCCCACTTAGCCTCACAGGGCCTTATTTTCCTTCCTGGAAAAACGACATAGCTGGACTAAGTGATCGCCAGTGTTTCTTTCAATTCTAAAATTCTATGGTTCTATAACATTCTTGATTTATTGAGCCCCTGGTTCATCAATTCATTCAATAAACATTTACTGAAGCCCAACTGTGTACCAGACTCTATTGCTTTCCTGCTGTCAAAATCAGGCAGCATGCCAGAGCTGAAAGATTTTTAGATGGCCCCTGCTTTTAAAAGGAACTTCCCATAGCAGCCTCTACCACCTTAGGCTTCTAGAAATAATATATTTTGTGAGGACTTAAAATTTCGGAAAAAACAAAAAGATATGGAAAAGTGTTCTAGTCACATCCTATCAGATGTAAACTTTCTATTCTGGTCACTTTTCTTCCTTAGCCCAAAAAAGAAAACTTTCAACAGATTGGCTGGAGTGTTGTAAAGATTGTATTTGATAAAATTTATAATTTCATATAAATGCAATTTCTAGAAACATAAAATATTTTAAGGGAAATCTAACATTGTTTACTCTCTTATTATTGCTTGTTATAAAATCTTATAGATTAGTCTGTGATTACATATAATTTTCCAATAAAAGTATGAAAAGATCAAGAGACAATGTGTTTTCCTATGAACAGAGATTGTAATTTGGAATTAGGAGACTGTCACTTTGTGGTTGGTTATGTGATTATATGGCCATGAACAAGTAAATGCAGTTGAGTCTGAGCTTCCGGAGTACACTGGATATACCTGTTCTGCCATCCTGCACTTAGATTTTTATAAAAGTGAGGGTTTGGTGGTGTGTGTCTTAGTCACAGTTACTTGGGAGGTGGTTCAGGTGGGAGAATTGCTTGAGCCCAGCAGTTTGAAGCTACAGTGAGCTATGAATGCTTGACTGTCTTCCCGCCTGGGTGACAGAGAGTGACCCCGTCCTTAACAAAAAAACGAAAATCTGTAATAATGGAACATTATTATTATTATTAATTATATACTGAGTCTTGCATAACCTCCCCTCACCCCATCTATCATAGCCATGTTGAAAGCATCATAGATCAACATACTCTATCTCAGCATTTCTCATTCCAGGTTCCCTATCTGATTTGGCCACTGTTTTCTCATTTCTCCCAAAGATGTTACAAAAACTGAAAAATTCTAAATGCATAGTAGAGAAGTCAGTTCATCTTATCTGATGAATTCCTTGGGGGAATCTCTTATTCCCTTCCCAATTTCAAGACTTCTAGCTTAAGTGCAAACATACAGAATCATCGGGACTGAGATATCTCATAGAATTTAAGGAACTGTTAAATTACCAAGTCTTTACAGGAAGAAATTTGGGGTAAACTCAAGCTCTTCAACTCAGAGTTCCCAGTCTCTTCTAGAATTGAGCCAATCATAGGTCTCAGCTCTAGTCAACCCTAGTCTTGTGGTAATTCCTGTCAAGTTCTGAATTCCCCCCGACAAAACATTTAGTGAGCTCAGCTTGTGTTAGAAGTCAACTCCCAGATCAGTCAACCGTGGCAGGAATAGGGATAAGCGGCAGGATTATGGAACTTGTGGGGGAATCCTGGGGAAAGGACACCCCAATCATTCACTAAGACCTGACATTGTCAACAAGTTCTTATAGGGACATAATATGAAGAGAAACATCCTTCTAGCATTTAGGAATTATCACCATCTCCTTTTTAGTTCTACCTATGATACAAACTTAGATTTTAAGATCAAAAATAAATAATGGATTCCAGGTGATTTATGATGAACTTTATTTAAACTGTGAGACCTTATCAGAAATCTGAGTAACACACAGAATTATAAACTTTAGAGTTGGAAGAGTAAGACCTACAAAATTTATGAGATTTTTCTCTGGTGTCTAGGTAAAGTTGAAATGAGAAGCTGGGTCTCAAGACCAGTTGATCCCAAACAGGGATGATGATCAGAACCACAGAGAAAATATTGTACAAAAATACATTTTCAGCATCCCTACCCACAAGTTCTATTTTAAAATCAGAATGAATATCTTGATACAATGTTTTTTTTTTCTTTAGTTTCTAGTTAATTCAAATGGTTAGACTTGAATCTCACTGTTTTGAGTATTTTGTTGTTATTGTTTTTGTTTTTATTTGGGGAGGGGAGTAAAGGACCTGCCTTCATCTTACTTTCCACTTTAAGAACACCATTCCCAACAGTGAGCCTCAAATTAACAATACAACAATAGACAAAATGCAAATGAAGCAATCAAAAAGCAGATCACATTTCCACTTGTCAGTTTGGAAGCAATTTCATTGGTTACAGGACATTTTGGCCAGACCGAATAATACCACCTATTGAATCCGTGCTAAAATTCACAACACATTCATTCATTGCTTACAGTGAAAGTTCTCTGGTCTCAAGGATAGGGCACATTTCACATTCACTGGCTTTAAATCCTTTTTTTTTTTGTTTTCTGCTTCCTGTTAGTGCGCCAAATACCACGTTAAAACAAAGTGTTTCTTCTTTTGCTTTTGCTTTGACCCTACATGGCAAGAATATTTGATATATTTTATATCTCATACTTGAAGTAAGTTTCTTTCACCTTAATTCCTCATACTATATGCCTTCCCTATCAACAATTCACAAAAATATGGAAGTTAAAGACATCTTCTAATATGATAGCTTTCAAAAGTTTCTTCCCAGGTACCCAGAATTCATATGTAATCCATAAACTTTCTATTTCTGATACACTCTTCTAGTTTTTCAAGAAATAAAAATTATTCTAAATTGCTTTCATAATCAGATAATGACTCACAACCTAAACCCTCAAAAACATGAATGTTATTCAAACTCTACATTTAATAGATGAGAAAATTAAGGCCCAGAGAAATTAAGAGAGTTGGCAAAGACCACTTAGCTTGTGAATGAGTACAACTCAAGTCTGCATTTCTGACTCTAAATCCCAAGCTCTTTCTACCACAGTTTTCTATATTTCTAATGCTATCTTGGATAGATTAAAATGAGTATCTCCATAGTTTCAGGTGGAAGAAAATATTCATTCTGAAGAACACAGAACAGTCTATTTTTTTCATCATGACATTTGATCCTACTTTAAACTTTCTCTGATACCTAATGTTTATAAATCCTGGACAAAATATATAAAACTAGCTTTATAACTTCTATCATTGCTATTATTTTTCTCAGTTACAATCTTACAGTAATCATTGAAACTACTTCACCATATTTGTACTATTATATTAAGTTTGTCAACATCAAAATTTAATTTTCGCAGTTTCTTTTGATACTCATTAATATAACAATAGCCTCTGACTCAAAAGTTCAGACACTCCTACTTAAAAACAGATGATGTATTTTATTTTAAATTAATAGTATTGCTCACCATGGAAATAAAATCTGTATCATTTTGTAATAAAAAATGAAATACATACCATGATCTTGATAAGAAGCAAATTAACAACAAGTATATCAAGCTGAAGTGACCTGATAAAATATCTAATATATTTATAATGGTTGTCAATTTGGAATCAAAACGAAATTACCCAGAGAGGTACCTACATCCCGGACCCCACGTCAATAGTTTCATTTAAATGGCAGCATATGGCCTGGTCATTAGGAGTATTAAAAGCTTCCCAGGTGATTCTAATGTGCAGAAATACCCAGAGTTTAAAGAGACATGACCTAGGCACTTAATGTGAAATAACAGTGACTCTATCATCAAATTAATTTAGTCTAATAAATGTCTTAAAATTTTATGGTGCTTTAAAATTAAGCTATAATTACACTTTAGATATGATCTGCCTGTCTATAATATTGCCAATTATTTGCATATTTTTTAAACATCATAAGCAGTCTGGCGTATTTTCTGTTACCAAGTAGGAACACTTAAATTTATTTTCCCCTCTCCACTTGACAATTAATACATGCTTATATGGTACATCATCAGACTGACCTTTGAGAGCATCTGATTTTAAGTCACACTTTTCTTTTTCAGAGCCAATCTTTACATAAAATCGTATGAATGAATATTCAATCTCTTCAAATAGTACAAAAAACTAAAATCTATGCAAATATTTCTCCTTCCCAATGGAAATATCACAGCATAGTGTTATTTCTTGCTACCTCACATTTGCCCAGACATAGAAACCTCCAATTAGTTGAATTGCATTATTTTCAGATTTTTTTTTTTAATTTAAAAATGCAGCAAATCTGTAGAACTCATTAAACAACTATGTAAGGTTTATGTATGTCTGCAAAATCTCATGTAAACATTCAAAGAAGGCCAATGCCCCAACTCCTTGGAAGTCTGTCTCAAATATTGTTCTTTATTTACTGGTCAGAATAAAAGCCGACACTGATGAAAAGGACGTGGGAGGTAACTATCCCACTATGAGCATTAAAAACAAGGATATTATACTCTGAGGAGAAGGTCATGAAAGGAAGTCCTGGGATAAAATTAATAGATTAAAAAAAGACAGACAAAGAACGGCAGCTAGGCCTGAAACAGCCAACACCCCATCCATCAGTAACTTGTCCCTGACAGGCTCATCTTTCTTTAACAAGGTGACACATCTGTACACAGCAAGTAGAAATTTTAAATGTCTAAGCTCCTTCCTTCGTCTAATAGACAAATGCACAAAAGACTGAGTTTTGCTTCCCTTGCTGCTGCGCCTTAATAAACAATTGGCTCAGGATCTGAACCAAGCCAAATGCTGACTCAAAGCCTCCTCACAACAGCCCTTAATAAATTTCTTCTTGTGTTTTCTTTACATGTATTTCAATTTGAAGACAAAGACTTTCTTCCCCTTTCCCCTCATTTGCTGTTGCTTGTTCTCTAATTAAAAAACAGGCTCTTTGGATACTGGAAAGACAGAAAATGGAAGAATGGGTCAAGATTGAATGTCCCTGGCTCTGGCAGTCTTTACGATTCTTTTCAGTGAAACAAATCCTTTATTCTCCCATCTAGCTCAGACTCAAAGGCACAAAAGCAGCCCTTCAGCCTTTCTTACCTCAGGTCAGAGTCCTTTTTATACTTGGCATACAAATTAGAAATATCAGAATTCTGTGCAAAATGGAAACTTTTATGCTTCCAAGCAATTCAATTGCATTCAGGGGTCTCTAGGTCCTGCGGGCTGCCTTAGCAGATTTGAGGCATCTCTCAGGGCAAAGTGGTTTGAAAGCTTTGAGGTTTTCTTGGTGACTGGGAAGAATAATCTGCCTGTTCTTGGAATAAGATCATATTCAGCAAAAAAGATCTGCTGTGCTCAAGGTCACGAATCTCGGCTCTGTGAATATTCAGTTATTCAGCAGAATAGCCACTCTAGGCTTTCAAAGCACTTTTGGCCACTGCTGCAGGTGGCACCTTTGGAGAACTCCCGGACAGTCACCCAGCCATCGCCTCTGCATTTCCCCTTCTTGGTGCTATCCATTCTGCTCTCTGGAGATGACCTTTACCTATAATTATGAATATATACACAATTCCAGAAATGTCTAGATAAATGCTTACCTGAGTCAAGATCTGTTTATGCTATATATTATACATATATAATATAAAGTTTCAAAAGGGGACAGATTTTTTTTTAAGTGAATGTATTTTTAAAGTTTAGAGTTGTAAGCATTATTTTTGGATGTGTTGCTTGTGAAATAAGTCATGGAAGCCCTAATTAATTGATTAAACATATATTATAGATCTTCTATGTGTGAGACCCCATCCTAATTGCTTTGGGGAAAACCAAGTTAAATCCATTTGTGATTCAGTTTACAAGGTGTTCACCATGCAAAAAATATACAAGGCATATGAAAAGTCATGAAAATTTAGAAGAGAAGAGGTGATTTGCAGAGTGTTGAAATGTATTTCTTTAAAAAGGTAAAGCTTAGATAACATCCTGAAGGGAGACAGATTTAAAATTAGATGTGATGAAAAGGCACTCCAGGGTAGGTTATAAGATGTTTGAAGAAATCAATTAATGAAATTTGACTAAAAAAAAAAAAAAGAAAAGAAATTTGACTAAAACTAAGGTAACGTGATGAAGAATAAGGGCAAATTGAGATAGTGTGTGTAAGCCTTGATAAAGGGTAGGACTTTCCTGAAATTTCTATCAAAATAACCATCTAAGAGTAAATGGTAAATTATTGATTGGCATGAATTTAGGGGAAAATGCCTTGTATTTTGTTAGTAAAAGCATAATTGTTTTGAAAATTGCATCTACTAAAAATGAAGGTAATACTTTCAGTGTAAAAATATGATTAATAAAGGATTTGGAAAGCACCATGCAGGTTTAATTCAGAGCCGTAAACAGTGATGGAATCATCTAACCAGACAGTTTATTCTTATTACCTATCAAATAGACCCATGTGTGAGGAAAAACCCTTACTGTGAAAAGGGTTTAATTTTCACTACCTTTCAAGGAAGATATTGGTTCTACTACTCAAGGAGATAAAACAGAGCTATATTCTATTTAACTGTGAGATATAGTCCAGCAGATTGCATTAAACATGATTTTAAAATATTATAAGAAGGCTTTAGATTCTTTAAAATTATCATATAAGACATAAAAGTGTAAGGTATGCTTTAAAGTATAGCCTATGTGAACGTCAATTTTTCTTTTAGAAGAAATTTAGCTGCAAATGTATATAGTACCTAAATACATTTTTCTTTTGACTTTGTTCCTGGTGTTGTATTTGAGAGCCTAGGCGCTGGACTCACAGGAGACAAATCGTCACCCACCCAATCACAGATTAGCTTTATCACTGGGGACAAGCTGCTTAAACATTCTACTCCTCCATTTTTCCCCCAATAAAATCTGAAAAAGAAGTAACGTGTGCCCAGAGGTTAATGAGTTGACACTAATAAAATTAGTAGCATAGAATCTGCCCACAAATTTAATTCAGTTCTTCTATACACCATTTTTGTTTATTTGTCCTTTAATCTTATAAATCAGTTCCATCAGACTTACTTCATGGCAAGCTTTTCTCATTTCTTGATTTAAAAAATTCCTTATCCTAGAATTTATACAGCTATTTCTTTTTTCTTCTAGTATTTTTATAACATTACCATCCAGCGTTTATCTTTATGAATATGAGGAACCTAATTTTACTTTCTTTTTTGCATGTATAATCAGCTCTTCCAACACTACTAAATATTATCACCATTTTTCACAGTGTTTCAACATCACGTATATCAGATACCAGACCCCGTATCCAAGGAGATGTATTTCTAGTGTCAGATACCAGACCCCGTATCCACGGAGATGTATTTCTAGATCCATTTTCATCATCACCTTTTGTCTGTTTCTGAGAGAACACCAGTCATTTCTCAGTTCTTTTCAGTATCGTGTTCATTGCTTACCTACATTTTTTTCTCAAAAACTTAGCCTTTTATAACTTGTCAACCCTCCCACCAAGTTGCGATTATGAATTAAAATGTCCTAAATCTATCATTTCCTGTAAACTCAAATCATCCCATTTTGAGGCTCATAGTCTGTTGTTATATATTTTTGAGTCTTGTTTTATATCCTCCTGTAAAGTGGTTTTTTTTTCTTTATGTAAATGCTACACAAAGACTGTATTTTGTAATGTTGGATCCTCATTTTATAATACGTGCCTAGAATCTTCATGTGTTAAAAAAAGTAATGATTTAAACATCTAATTAATTTGACACACGAAATTATTTGAGAGAAAACCCAGTTAAGATTTTTTGCCTTTTCACTCTAGCCTTCTATCCTGATCATGCTTCATAATTTGCATCGATAAGAAAAATATTTATTCTCTATATTATTCTTTTCAGTCTGAAAATAACTTTGACTCAACAGATTGTATATGCACATCGACAGCCGTTAAGCTATACTCTTTTGAAAATTATATTTATGGCAAGAAAACTCCTTGCCATAAAGGAGACTAGCAAATGCAAAAGAAATGACGAAAACAACAACAGCAGCAAAATTAACAAGAAACAAATAAGCAATCCTTCAAAGGCTCATCTCCTTAACCTTACAGTTAGAGAGTAAGGGCTTACTTAACCAACCTGAAAGACGGCTAGGAAATGGAATAAAATTTTCTTCTACCAGTTCACTGGAAAATATTATTTCCCCCAGGTTATCTTTATGTAATCTATCCTTCAGGTTGAAGAAAAATTCTTTGCTATTACTAATAACAACCACAGGGACAAAATTCTCATACATTGAAAATGCCAATAGCTACTTCCCTCCTGAAATTTCACTACTGAGGTTCAGCACTTATCACATTAACTCAGCAAATAAAAATGCTGTAATTAAGCCAATTCAGTATTTTGGGGAGTATCTACATTTTTTTTGTTACATTTTTTTGTTTCTTACATTTTTTTCCTTCTTTTAAAGCACAACTAATAAATTTCTTGATTTTAGTGTTGAAAATAATATATCAAATTTATATATGTTCAAAATATCGCTCTAATAGACATTCAAAAACACACCCCAGAAATCAACATTTTTTTATAAGCTGTATAGAGAGTGTCTCTAAGTCAGGGGTTCTCAACCTTCCTAATAACGTGACCCTTTAATACAGTTACTCATGTTGTGGTGACCCCCAACCATAAAATTATTTTTGTTGCTAGTTCATAACTATAATTTTGCTACTGTTATGAATTGCAATGTAAATATCTGATACTGCAGGAAATATTTTCACTGTTACAAAGCGGTCATGACCCACAGGTTGAGAACCACTGCTCTAAGTCTTTATTTCTAAGAGAAAATAAATAATACAAGAATGAACAAAAATAACAAAGTGCCTCTTCTGGAATGAATAGTACCCATATCAGTATTTCTTCTTACATGGCTTTATTTTTTTTTTCAGTGTAACACCTACCATAACACAAACCATGAATATTTATTTATTTCCACAACTCCCATGAAAATGTGAGCTCCCTGGGGACAGGATTTTTTATTGTCCTGGGGTGGTTTAGCAAGAGTTCTTCATAATTGTTTAATTTACAACTTGATCATGAGCTCAAGAACTAAAAATCAACCAAATAATCTTTTTCCACATCTAAATTAAATTTTCTATCAATATCATCTATTCCCCTTCATTACGCTTAAAAGTAAAAATCAAATTTGACTACAAAACTAGAAGAAAGTTTTGCCTGAAAGTAAGATCAGAATAGTTTTTTTTATTTATATGACTCCCTGTCTAAGAAGGGGAAGCAGATGTTACACATCAAACAAATTGTTCCATCCCATTTGTTCAAGGTGCCATCTAGAAAGGAAAACTGAAATCTGCCTGAGGGCAGGTCCTCCAGGGCATATTTAGAAGGACTTCCCTAGAAAGGGACATTTTGGTTTCTGAGACTTGAAGAGTCAAGTCAGATGGAAAGGGCAGGTAATATCTCAGGGATCTACAGAGATATCCACAGAGCTCGAGTCCAGGAAGATTTGGGAAAATTCTAACAACTGTGAGACTGGAGGCATAAAAGAATCCGGACAAAACAAGTGAAGAAATCTGCTCCCTTGGCAGGTTTTCTTCTCACACTGGATTAGCCCCCCAGTCCTTGGAACTTTCCTAACCTTTGCTGCGTCTGGCAGCACCCTGTCCCGGCCAGAGGCTGCGTCAGTAACAGGTGAAAGCAGGAAGTACTCTGAAATTGGTCAGTTTGTGTGGTGAGTGGGGTGGCTCTAGGCTGAAAGAAAAAGGTATTTTGTAATCAGAAAGTTGGAAATTCCCTAGATGGCTTTCCAAATGTTGTGAGTGCACTGTGATATACAAGATCAAACTGAGGAGAACTAGTTCTTTGGCTGCAGATCTGAGACCTTTCTATGGGAGGACAAAAAGGAGCTTAATCCCGTCAACCTATTTTCACACTAGTGACACAAAGTAGGCTCGATTATTCAGCTACAGAAACTCAGTTTTTGTAATGAGTCCTCACATGTCGTATTTGTTCTTGCCTCTGTACTTTTATTTCCTCTGAACTTTTCCACTCTCCACGTATTTCTAAAGTCAGCGCAGGGCCTACCACCAGGGTCCTTCCCTGTTTGAGCCATCCTCCCTATGAACGCGGCAGCTTCATGCACATTACAACACAATTCTCCCCTCAATTGCATCAGATCGCCTAAAGGAGAAGAAGGGGAAGAGGATAGGACACAGGGAGGGGGAGAGAAAGACTATACATCTGAGGATCAAACCATTCTCTAAAAAGAAAATTTCTAATGATATAAAATATCCATTCTGAGATCAAGCATTATATTATTTAAGATAACATGTTCCATTTTGGCATTATGTTTTAATGTTTTTCTATAGAATGTTTGTGCAATAAAAGATCCTTTTGAATAATTACTTGCTAAGCAAATTATATATCAAGTGTGTATTAACTAGTTTGATGTAAGCATTCCAAATTGTATTTAAAATCAGCACATTGTACCCCATAAAATGCATTAATGCATACATGATCTAAGTGTTTATGACTCAATAAAAAAAAAAAGAAATATTTGCTTAGAGCATTCTCTGGAGATGTCCTGAAAAAGACAAATAATGGAAACATGTAGATAATAGACCAGTAGGAAAATGTTATTAATATTGGATTTGTTTGCCACTTGAGAGCCTCATATTGTCTTGTCATAGGAGCTCAGGACACACATGTAAGGTATAAAGTCTTAAATAGTATTAAAATCAATTCAGAAAAATCTCTTAACTATTCCAAAAAAGTAAAAACATGAAGACAATCCATAGAATTGTAAATTCTAAAATCTGAGACATGAACAAAAATTTGCATGCCAGGTGTCCATTACAGTCTTAAAATACAGGATAATTTGTAAATAACTAAAATATTCAACTATTGGGAAATGCTTACATAATTTATGACACATTAGAATGGAATATTTTGCAGTCACTAAGAATCATGTTTTCACATTCAGTTGCGGGAGAAGAAAAATACCCTCCACATAAAACTAAGCAAAGTAAACGTAGGCACAGAACGAGGCTATACATTATATGATTACAATTATATTTATATATGTGGATATACATATGTATAAATATCATTCTACATATATAAATACACATGTATAAATATAATACATACATATATAAATATGTGTACACATGGAAACAGAACCACGTTTCTGGAAGGAAAGAAACCAAAACGTAACCATATTGTGTTACATGTGTTGATTCCCTTTCAACCTTTCTGTAACTTCCAAGTTTTCTACAACTTCTGTCTTTTTCTAACCAAGAAAAAGCTGACAATATTAAATGACTAATTTAGACTCATTTACCATGTGCTTGAGTTATACCACATCCATAGCTCCCTGCCACAACTCAAGCCAAAGATGTCAAACCACACTGGGTTCTACAGAGACTCAACTGCCAACAATGACATAATGCAAAACCTCACACTGAGACCCTCTTCTCCCTTACACACACAGTATTTTTTAACAATGTTTAACAGTTGGAAATGCTGAGAAGCTACAGATGAGATCATTAGTAGAAAGAATTTTCCCTCATGCTTTTGTCAGGGAAAATTCCGTAGACAATCTATTTCTGAGTTATGCTTTTAACCATGCTGACAAAATTTAAAGCAGAGTGTACATGTATCAAAGATGTTATTTGCAAGCATCTTCCTTTACCAAATGGAATTCATGTTAGCTATGACACTGATAAAGGTCATGTATTATGGGCTTGCCCCCTGCATGACCCTGTGTCTGAGGGTGTGGGAGACTGCAAGAAAAGAAGTGGTCAGCACTTCAAACCAGGACATCTCAGAAACCACTTCTAAAATTGGCCAGGAATACCAGACAAACAGCGACAGTGATTTTTATGATCTGACAGTGATCTTAATGATCTATAATTCAACTATTCTGTCTCTACACAATCAACAGATTCGATGAGCCAACCAAGTTCAGAAAGACCAGATATGCATTTCGGCTCAGTGAACAGACTGTCCTCACTGCCATCCCACTATAACCAGTCATTCCCCTTACAGATCCTTTGACATTCACCTTTGTAAGACCACTTTTGCCGCTGATTGATGAGAACCTATCCCAAGGGGTTGTTCTCTTTCATTTAATTGTATCTCCATGTAAATCATCAAAATGCATGGCCTCTGAATTCTCCCTTGTCAGGCAATCTGAATGCCCCTGGCTCAGCTCTAACACCGCTAAAGTGAGTCACGGTTTCTCCGATTAGCCCAGCAGCTCATCCGATTTAATTTAAAACCCACTCTGATGCACAGTCTCTTTCCTTTATCAATACATAGGACTGATGAACGATAATTAGAATTACGTTCAAATTTTCAAATTTTGGATAGTTTGAATTAAGTATTATTTGAGGGGACCTCTTTCAAGGAAAAAAGACACAATTAGGTACATAGACACACACACACACACACACGCATACACTTGCAAAGAAATCACAAGAAATTCCTGGATTTGCCACATCCCCTTCTTCTGAGACTTTAGGCAGTTTAGTACAGATAATGTCATAGAAATACGTACAACTACAAACTGGTGTCCTGTCCTTGTGTAGAACACTCCGTAGCTTCCAACGCGTTACAGGGGAAGATGCGAATGAAAAGCTCTGGATTAAACTGAAGGACTGGAGCTTAAAATTTCTGTTGACAGGGATGCATTCATTGATTTATTTGTTAGATTGGCTGGTTTTGATTTTTATCATGTTAGTCTCTCCTTCCTTTAGGGTGAGAATGTTTCTGCCCACGATTTTGCAACTTTAGGTAAGCTAAATGTCTCTGAAATCATGCAAAATGAAACTAATAATACATCCTGCATCACTTGATTTCTGAGAACACTAAAAGCAACCAGAATAATGTATCTATATCTATGTATTCACCTAACTTTTTATATATGAGCTTTTGTCTGAAAATTCTTACACTGGAAGGCCACTCCAAGGCAAAGAAATTCTGCTCCCCCAGCACTCTTGCAGCACAACACACAGTTTCCTGACTCAGGACTGATTTGCTTAAGGGATGTGAATGCATCCTCAAACGCCAGCCCTGCCCTCGCTCTGTCCCCAAAATGAAGAAAAATGATGTAGCTGTGGCCATCTACGTTCCCTAATAGCCACAATTGGACGAAATCCAGGATAAAAGAAAGTAGACCCTGGTTGCCTTTATATCTATCCTCCAGCTGTTTTTGTCTTCCAATTTTACCAATTCCAATCAAAAGTTTCTCTTAGCCCTGAAGCATGTGAAGCCCTGCCTAACGTGCTTTGTCCTGTCGTGCAGGTGCACGGTCAATGTCAACTGAGATACAAGTACTGAGGGCATCACTTTCACTGGAGCTACGGTGAGGGGTAAGAAGGCGGTTCAGATACAAGAAGAGCTCCTGAGGGTGAGGCCCATGCTCTGTGACGGCAGACTTCCTCATGACTGCCTTCATGTATACGCTAGACCGTGATTTCAGTGGGAGCGAGCGGTGCAGGACTCCTGACGCTGTGTGATAACACGGCACATTGTTTCTGTGGGGATGTCAGCTCAGTTCCGGAAGGATGATTCACTTTCCAGTTCTATGCTTTCTTCCCCTGGCTCCTCATAAGAAGCTGCTGTGAAGTTGAAACATCGAATAAGCATGCCTCCAAACAATTAGTGTGACAGCAAACACAGCAATAAACCTTTCGGCAGCAGCCTAGTATCTTACCCCTGTCTTTAATGTCAGGTTACTTTTTTTATTCCAGAGGTCATGAAAACAAACACTCAGTGAGCTCATTCTTTGCATGCCCGAACACGCTGAGAAACAGGCGCCTTTCCAGATGCCAGACAATGAAATCTAGGATTTTTCTTTGTACCTCACTGTCATTTGGGTGATAAAACACTTGCTAAGACAAGCTCTTAAAACAAACCAACAAACGGAAATAAGTCTTTCATAGTCTATTTTAAAACCCCCTCACTGCGTTCTTAATTAAGTGCTGACTTTTAAACCAAAGATGCCAGTCAAGAAGTACAAAATTATCTTTAGGACTGTCTAACTTAAAACTTTAAGATCCTTAATATTTGGAGATAAAAAGTATAAAAATAAATCATAGACAATTCAGTTAGCCAACACTTTGGAATCCACTTTAAATGGCTGAAAACTACACATTACAAACAAATCTATTTTTCTGGTGTCTAGGGAATCAATGGATTCTAATAAACTTTTATTATCTAATGCTCAGAATACGTCTTTTAACCACAGGTTATTTTAATATAGGGTAATGTACTGATCTCCATAATAAGGAACAAAAGACATTGTAAGGTTGTGGGAATTAAATGATAAGAGAAATAAGTAATTCTGAGTAGTTTTAGTAGGGTTACTTTATTTTATTTTAATTCTTTAAAAATGTTTGTCTATGTGTTATGTATGTATATGATTAGTCTCCTTCTGTGTAGAACACCCTCTGATCACACTGAAATGAAAGCTGACTCCATCTTTTGGAGCTTTTCTGAAGGAAAAACGCTCTCTGTAAACTTTAGCGTCTAAAGAAGGTGAATTTGCTTACACCATGTTATCTTCCATTCCTCCCATCCCCACCCGCTTTCTTTCCATTACTCACAATGATGGGATTAGTACAGCCTGTACTGGGGCTTCAGAACTATAATAAACAGGGAGCAATTGTCTAGTCCTAATTAACTCCTGTTAAAATAAGCACTGTACAACAATAGTCTACCAACAGTTGTAGTGAAAAAACAACAAATCCTAATAGTCTATGAATAATGAGGCTTATTTAAATGAGCAGATTATGTAGTATAGTAGAGTCTTAGCGAGCTGCTCTGCGGCCACAAGACAGGTCTGAAGCCAGGAATAATGAAGGACTTTCCAGCAGACATCTGCAAGGCGGGCTAGCAGCAGAATGGCTTCCCTGGTAAATCAGAGAGGAGATACGACATCGATGGTTTGTTACATTTCCATTTAACTTCCTCTTCATTGGTATCTCTTCTGAAGTACACTTGACACACCATTAAATTAATTTGTTTTCATTGTACAATGCAATAATTTTTGGTAAACTTATAATACAGGGTGTCCCCAGGGTCACTCATAAAGTTGCTGTACATGGGGAAAATGGGAAATTGTAGCTAAATGTACCTTTATTTACAAAACATTCATTACAAAATTTTACAAAGAAGTGGCAAACACTTGAGAGAATATTTTGTAAATATTTTGTGAAATTTTATGATGAATATTTTGTAAATAAAGGTACATGTGGCTACACTTTCACATTGTACCTACCAATGACTTTATGGGCAACCTTTGGGACACCCTGTATGGTACAACCATCACCACAATCTAATTCTACAAGAGTTCCATAGTACCAAAAAGAAACCTTGGGCACATAGACAGTTATTCCTTGTTCTGAGCCAACCTAGCAACTACTAATCTGTCTGTGTTGGTTTGTCTTTTGCAGACTGTAAATGTGGAATCATATAACGTGTGTTCTTTTAACATGATGTTTCTGAGACTCAGCCATGTTGTAGCATTCAGCATGTAGAATACAATATTACTCTATTATGTCAATATACTACACTTTGCTTTTCCATTCACCAGGTAATGGACAATGTCTCTGCTTTTGGCTATTAGGAATAATGCTGCTATGCTACCAATATTTGTATACAAGTTTTTGTGTAGACACATGTTTTTATTTCTTTTGTATACGTATCTAGGAGTGGAATTGCTGAGTCATATAGTAAATCTATAATTAACACCTTAAGAAACTGCCAAATTGTTTTCCAGAGTTTTACATTACCAGCATCAATTCATGAGGTTCCATTTCTCATGAATATATTCACTAAGTTGTTTTCTATCTTTTTTATTATAGCTATCCCAGTGAGGTTGAACTTCTATTTCATCAAGGTTTTAACTTGTACTTTCCTGATAACTAATGATGTTAAGTATCTCTCATTTGTGTCTGACTATTCTCTGCTCCTTTATTATTTCATCTTTGTAGTATTCTTTGATATTTTTATGTCCTCTTTCTTTACAGTTACTTCCTGATTCTCATGGGACGTCGACTCATATGTAATTAACTTCCATATCTAAATGCGTGCTGTTAATGGCTTATTCTTCATCTACTTATCTCCATGAAGTTGTTGATACCATAATTTAAAAGAAAAATGTTAGGCAAATTGAATTAGGCAGAATTTACTTGAGCAAAGAAATAATTCATGAGTTGGTCTGGGTCAAAAATGGCTCAGAATGCCCCACCCCACCACATTTGCTGGTTATACTTATAGCCAAAGGAAAGGAAGTGGCAAATGGAAGCAATCTGATTGGTTTCAGTCAGCATTTGCCTTATTTGGGCATGTTTGGCACTTTCTAGCCCCGCATTGGCTGGAAGTTCAAATGGCATGGTTGGTTGAGACTCAGCTACTTGTCAGCAGACTCACCTGCTTCCAGGTTAGGTTGCCATCTTTTTACACATCAAGTTAGGTTACAGTTCATTGTGTACAGAGGAACATTGAAGCCAAAGTTTAAAATATGTACAGAGACAGATTTAGACCAAATTTCATTCAATTTAATACCTATTGCTACTTAAAAAAGAGGCAAGGAATCTGAATCACAAATGCACACATAAATAATACAAAGAAGTTCAAGTTTATTTTAACATAATAATCACTCAAAGTATTAACACACTTCAATCATATGGGTTTTACATAAATACATATATATCAGACATATGATCAGACTTGCCCACTGAGCTATTGTCTCACGGTTAGTGTAGGATTCATTTGACTGGGAACACTTCCGATCTAGCGCCCAGATACCATTACTGTCTTCTCCACCGGCCTCTTCCTTTGCTCCCTTCTTTTTCTTTTGTGACATAATGTGCGGCACTAAGGCACATGGGTAGAATCGCACTATATCCCTCCGTCCCTTTCCTCACTTCTTGCCTTTTCATCTTATTATCTAATCAATAGATAATATGAAGACTCCGTACAAAGGCTCAAATGATGATTAAACAAAACTTATTATACATTTCACACCGTGCAGCCAAGAGAACCTGGGGAAATGGGAGAACACGGCAAGAAACAAAAAGCACAAAAACAGTGAAATTAATTTGCAACCTGGGAAAAACATGTCTGATCTTGATTTAAAATAGAAAATTTCAAAAAACTGGGAGATTGTTCGATACATAGTGATGTAGCTAATTGAAGAGAAGCAATAAGCAGAGTGTGATTGCATGGGAAACTGGACAGAGAAGTTTAGCCATACTTTTGGGAAATAGCATGCATTGGGAAAAATGTAATTATCTTTTCTCCCTTTACTTTTCCTTTTGTTTCTTTTTCTCTGGGTATTCCTAAAGAATCAAGAGGGCTTCCTTTGATACATTTTTATTTACCCTTCAAAAATTGCTTCCATATTCCAAGGCCATTGCTTCTGGAACCAGGATTTGTTCTAAATTAAAACCTGAAGAATAGATGCTTTTCCATCAGGATGAGTTTTGAGAAAATCTGATGAACAAAACCTGAGCCATTCCAATCTGATAAGATGCTGTGCTTGCTTAGAAGTAAAATGATATACACAATGAACTGAAAAGATTTGCTAATTGCTAAAAGCTTCACTGTATGGCTTAGTCTAAAAGTTAAATCTTGGCATCTTGGTAGAAACAAAATATTTGTGAATGGGGAGTTGTTTTTTGTTTTGTTTTGTTTTGTTTTTTGTGCTGTCATTTTCATTTTAAGAAAGCTGAGAAGTAGGACGACAGTACTTTGAAAGATGGGAGATCATCACTGACTTACCTTCCACATACATATGGCTGATGTGTATTAGCTTAGCTTTGTAAAGGTGTAAATTCATATTTCTTTTTGATATTATAAATATGTACAAGAAAGGACTCAAAAAAGGAAAGAAAGGAGAAATAAGTAAAGTAATTCTTAGACCAGCAGTTATTTAAGTGTAGCTTGGCAAATATGTTGCAATTAAATCCAAACTACTTTTTTTTTTTTTTTGCAGTTTTTGGCCGGGGCTGGGTTTGAATTTGCCACCTCTGGCATATGGGGCCAGTGTCCTACCCCTTTGAGCCACAGGCACCGCCCAATCCAAACTATTTTTTTTTTTTTTTGAGACAGAGCCTCAAGCTGTCAACCTGGATAGAGTGCTGTGGTATCACAGCTCACAGCAACCTCCAATTCCTGGGTTCAAGCAAGTCTCTTGCCTCCGCCTCCCAAGTAGCTGGGACTACAGGCGCCCAGCACAACGCCTGGCCATTTTTTTGGTTGCAGCCGTCATTGTTGTTTGGCGGGCTCGGGCTGGATTCGAACTTGCCCGCTCAGGTGTACATGCTGGCACCTTAGCCCGTTGAGCCACAGGTGCCGAGCCAATACAAACTATTTTTTGAAAGATGTAAGTGATGGTGTCTAGAGATGAGGCCAGGAGGGAGCAGAGAAGTTAACGTCAGGTTTATTGAAAGGGGCAGCAACAGCCTGGGCAGGGCAAAGATGGCATTGGTGAGCGATACAGACCCCTTTTATATGGGGCCATGGGCCATGGTGGGTGGGAAAATTCCACAGCTTCCTGGGAGGGTTTTGGTGAGTTTGGGTCCTCTGGAAAGAACTTCAGGGTGCTGCCAACTAGGCCCTTTGTGTCCTTTGCCTTAGGAGAAGGGCAGCGGTTGTGTAGGGCCAGATTAGGCCCTCCAAGATTTTTCAATCTAATTGTTAATGTAAACAAAAAAAAAAAGGTGAGGGGGATATTCACCTCTGGGCTTCAGAAAGCTTTGGTAAAAGCATTACAAATCTGTTAGCTCTACCATCAAAATAAATCCAGAGTCTAACCACTTATTATTTCTATTGTTGCTGCCCTGGTCTGAGTCAGTGGAATTTTATTGGGTTTCTGAAAAAAATTGAGTCCTTCAGTTGCCCCACCACCACCACCACCACACACACAGAGAAAAAAAAAGTCATCTTTTTAAAACCTAAAGTCTAATCAGTCACTTCTTAGCTAAAGTGAGAAATTAAGGAGCCTTTTTGAGTCAGAAACAAAAGGGGTGTCAATTTAAAAAGCAGCTCTTTTCATTCTTTTCCTAGTCTAGATAGCAGCTTAAATCTACTAGAACAGCTGCTTTCAGAAGCCGTGGAAATGTTCAGAGAAAGTCACAAGGTGAGGACAAAACGAACAAGTGAAAATTCAGCAAAATGGGAATGTATTAACTTTCATCAGGATCTAGATTGAGTTTCAAGATTCTGTATACTTGTTGCTATATTTAAACATCTGTGCTGAGGTTTGTAGGTGAAAAGTGAAATTAATTTACTATCTAAGTAATATACTTATTTTGTACACAAAAGCATGGTTGAATATATGCAGTAGCCTAAACTGCTGCTCTTGGCTATTCATTACTAAGAAAGTAAGAGTTCTGTTTGTGCTAAACTAAAGATAACCATTAACTGCATGACCAAAAACCTCACAGCTCGCAGACCCTCACCACCCCACCCAAGTTCAAGGTCTCCAGGAGCACTGTAGGAGCTTATAAAGAAAAAAAAAGTCTCTCAGCAGTAACTTTATCTCATACTTGAAACAAAAGATTTCATTTTAAGACACACCACCAGTTAAATTAATTCACTCTTTTTTCCGGGTGTCCTGCTTTGTTTTTCTCCACAGAACTTGCATACTTACTAATAAAGTGTTCAGTTATTTATGTTTAAATATGTGTTATCCCTCTTCCATAGTGGAATGTGAGTGACAGGGGACAAGGATCGTTCCTTTTCATCTGTTTGGTCTCTCCAGGCCTTAGACTGATGTCACCTCATGAGAGTCAAAATTCCTTTAAGATTGTTATGCCTTGTGATGGGTCAAGAGTAAAGTTGTAAACTCCTCTATGCAGAGAACTGGTGAGATCTGTGCTCCCTATTGATGGAGACACAGCCTGGACCAGAGGACAGACATGAGTGAGATAAGATTTCTATGTTCTGCCCACAAAAAGAAAAAAAAAAAAAAGAAAGAAAGAAATTGTATGTCTTTTTAACTCGTTTACACCTGAAATTCTCACCTTCCTTTAAATCATAAGGATAATCTGTTGACCCTTACAATAGCTCTGACCTATTATTATCCCCAACTGAGAGAGAAAGAAAGAGACTGTAGGGTTTATTGAGGATAGAAGTGGCGGACCAGGACCTGTAAACCATGTTATTGCAGCCACAACAAACTGTACACACAGTTCTGACCAGAGTCGATTAGCAAGTAGACAGGAGTCTCTCTTCCCACCCTGGAAACAGGCTTTTAGCCTGTGTAATTAGCTTCTGAATAGAGAGATAAGAATAACTAGTTTCTTGATACACCTCAGTAGGTCTTAGGCTTTCTTTCCTTTCTATGGTTTGTTTTATTTGTTTTGCTTGATTCAAGGTGAAAGTGCATGCCCTTAATCTTCATTTTGCTCAATTTTAACCTGTAACAAAACCTCTGCATTTGCATAGCTCAACTCAGGGTCCAGAAGACATTCACAGCTTGTCCATTTGATTTACCCTCAAAACCCCAGGAGAAGTAACAGTAGGTGGGTGTACCTTCACTTCAGAAGGGGGAGTGACCTACCAAGGCGACATCCCTGGTAAGCGTCAGAGCCAGGACTCACACACTGATCTCTTTAGTGAAAACCGAATGTCCTTAACTTACTGGAAAAGCGTTTGCTGTTTTATGCATTTGTGTGTGTTGTAGGGAGTGCCGGGGTAATTACGTGAAGATATAAACTAAATTATTCTTACTACAAATGTCTTCTAGAAATAATTATCACTTTGGCCCTTCATTTCCATTTGCTGGTGATTATTCTGCCTGCATGATTCAAATACAGACTGATGGGAAGCTCCTTCTCACGCCTTTCCCTGTTGTCTCCTCATCACCACCTTCTACTAATCTCCTTTTCCTGCATTTATTTGAGCCTTTGCTGATGCTTCCTCTCTGCCACCCTCAGTACCCAAGTGCAATTTTGCCACATTCTACATGCAAAGTTAACATCACCTCCTCTTCGGTCACATAAGTCAAGGTGCTCCCTCTCACTCCTCAACACGCATATGCTGCCCAACCTTGAAGAGCTTCCTTCCCCCTTCTTAAGCTTCCCGAAAGCTGGCTCTACAATCTCACACTCCCCAGAGCACAAAACACTGTAGCACTTAAAACAGTGCATTGTAAGTGGGTCGCCTTAGATACTTGAGCAATGAGCCAGGCACTCAGTGAGACAGCTTAGGGGAATCCTCAGGGGGTGTGGAGGCTAGAAGCACTGCCTGCCTCTCCCACCACCCAGCTTCAGCACCCAGGCCCTGGTCAGGCCTCCATTTCACCCCCCCTCAAATGCCACACACACAAGATGGCACGAACTCTGCTGGCTTTGTCAGCAGGAGGAATGGTGAACACATCAGTGACACACTGCTTCAAGGCCTCACTGAAACTATATGTACAAAAGCAAGTGTTCTTTAGTCATTTCGCTAGACATTTCTTATAGCATTTGCCCATTACCAAGAACTTCATTATGTTCAATAGGTATAATTTTCATTGGCACAGAAAACATTTTCCATTTGATAAGTCTATTATTCCATCTGTTTTATTTGTATGTCCAAGATAATAAATGTTCTTCAAAAAAAAATAAGGATATTTTCAACCCAAAAAGTTTAAAAATTACTTTTTAGAAGTATGCAGCATATCAACATACAGTTTGGGAGTAAGCTTGATAAATGGAATGAATCTTAGTTAAAAATCATTCTGTGAAATTAAAATTTTTATGATTTTTAAAAGATCATAATTTTTTTTTCTCTTAGAGACAGAGTCTCACTTTATTGCCCTCGGTAGAGTGCTGTGGTGTCACAGCTCACAGCAACATCCAACTTCTGGGCTTAGGTGATTCTCTTGCCTCAGCCTCCTGAGTACCTGGGACTACAGGCACCCACCACAATGCCCCGCTATTTTTTTCTTGCAGTTTGGCTGTGGCCAGGTTCGACCCCACCACCCTTGGTATATGGGGCTGGTACCTTACCCACTAAACCACAGGTGCTGCTCAAGATCATAATTTTTTAAGATGAAATAACTAAAGATACTTCTATAAATGCCAAACTTATTTGAGAATATATTTTCGTATTATCGTGAGTTATGTATTCATTATAATTCAATTTTATTTTTCTGAAGAAAAAATTAATTTATGTGAATTTGTAGCTTTCTGTCTTTCTTTCTTTCTTTTCTGAATCCACAACTTTAAAAATCATCAACAGGATTTACCCTCTGAAAGTTTATAAGTGCCTTGATTAATATCTCACAATAAATTATGAGTATTTTGCTTTAATTTTATCCTAAATTAACTTCTATTTTAATGTTAGTAGATATTTTAAAAACAAAATAGAATCTATGAAATACACTGTCACTTTATATTAAACAACAGAATTATCATTGAAACTGTTCCATGAAGACTGGACAGTTTCCTTTGTTTTTTTCAGTGACTTATTTCAGCATCTAGAATAAGGCCTTGCATTCAGGAAAAACTCAACAAATATATCAAATAAATGAATGCCTCCTGTCTGCTGTACTTTACCCTCTTGGGGAAGTGAAAGGTCAGAAGAGGCTCTATCTCGGCCAGACACTAACTAAACATCGTTAGTGCATCATCTCTTTTGACTGTCACAAACATGCTTCACAGTAAGTATTATTATTATTCCTATTTCACAGATGAGAAAACAGGGGCATGGAGAAGTTGAAGCGTTCATTCAGGATAACAGAACTAATAACCTCAGGGTCAGGATAAATGCCTTCAAGCATCCGTCTGCAAAGTCTAGCCTGTTAACAACATCCTATGAAGCCTTCCTACATCCTGAAGCATGGTAGCCAGAAAGAAACCCCTCCTCCATCCCCACAATGCATAACAGTACTGAGACTGATTGAGATGCATGACTTGAAGAAAAAGTATCTTTGCAAGTCAACGCCACAACTAAGTCATGACCAGACCTGTTTGGATTTTTAAGAGGGTGGAGTTCTCCAGCCTTAAAACATCAGAGGCCTTTAGTTGAACAATGTGACAGAGAAAAGCACTATTTACACTTGAGAAAAAGAATAAAACTAGATTCTGAAAATAAAAATTCATGATAAACTGAGGCTTAGGTGAGGAAATTAATCCCATAATCAGAAACCCATCTGGGAAGGAAAACAGACCTCGTAAAAGAAAAACTGGTAACCTGCAGTTAGAACAGTTGTGAATTTCAGCACTAGAAGCAGGTCTTTGGTTGCTGGTTTACATCAACGTGCCTGATATTTGGACTTTCCAGGAAGCAGGCGAGTGTCATATACATGGCTGGCTGCTTCTAACTTGTATTTAGGGTTCTCCAAGATACTAGACTAGGACCTCCTAGAAGAGGGAAACTCAGGGAGTCCATTAATCAATGATATACCCAATAAATATATATGGTGTCTTGCCTATGTGCTAAGCATTGATCTGAGAGTTGGATATGCAGAGATAAAGGAAATAAAGCTTCAGAAAGTTCATGATCATCGTGTGTGTGTGCATGTGTGCACACACTTTCAAAATAATGTTGTGAGCTCCTTTATGTTATATGAAATTGTATGTGAAAGAACTATCTGTGCTTCCAATCTTTGTTCACAACTTAGACCCAACCACCTCCCACGTCAAGTATTTGGTGCTCATTCTCGCCAGTATATATTCCAGTAGGTACCGTCACTATTCTCATTTTACAAAAAAAGAAATTGAGTTTTAGAGACATCAGGTGACAGGCTTAGGTTCTTACAACAAATGGTGACAAATTCAGGATTAAAAGTATTTCAGGTTTCTTTGATACCAAACATGGGTTTCCTAACCCATTAGGGAAGAGGAGGTTCAGGAACAGGTTGGTAGAAGAACTGGAAAGATAAATCTTTGATCTTATTTTCGATCTGCATTTTTGTGCAGATTGCTTCCTCATCTAAGCCTCGTGGACTGCCCAAGTCTAAAAGCAAATTAGGTTCATGTGTTTCTCTTCCCTTTTTCAGGAACCAGTCTTATTTCCCTTAGCAAACAAAAATAGAGCTTTTCTCCGTCACAGTGCTCAGCTATAACTTATTAATGGCTTCGACTGTTGCTCACTTGTGTATTAAAGGTCCCTAGTAATTACCCATCGGCTATTTAGGCACATAGCCCTGGAGGCTGTTCGGTCTTCTATTTGCTACATTAGGAAAATTCTAAGGTACAGTAACATGAGTGACAGCATCGGTATGCCTTCGGAAAATGATGAGATTCTACAAAGCATGGGTTTTCCCTTCCATCTAAAATAATTTTTCTTTCTCATATCATCTAGAACCCCAAAGAGCTTATTCCTTCTTCTGATACCTCATCTAAATACTGTCCAAGATACTTTTATATTAATTATGAGCTAAAATCCTTGACATGCAAACACTGTGGTGGCTGCCTCTCCCGGCAGGCCTGTTGTTAAATTCATGAAGTGTTTCCTGATTCTCCTTAGGCTTGCAGAGTCTAGGAAAGGAATTGTTTGGCCTGTCCATCACTCCAATTCCTCCTAATTGTTATTTGTATTATTCCTCAAGACTTTCACTCCCTACAGATTCTGTGACAGTATTGATATTACAGTGTACCTAGCATATATTTTTCAGGAGTCTGAGGGTGCCATGTATAAAGTCTATTTCAATTCCTCCCAACAGGCACCGAAATGCTACAAACTAAACAAAATGTCCTTACCACAGCTTGCATAACCGAGAAAAGTATATCATTTGCAAGAAAAAGCTGCTGATTCTATTTTGCCTTAAGTATTTTGAACACTACACCTGCCCTACTATATTCAGGGCTAGATCTTTGCACAGGCAAGTTACTGGCCACCTGCACGGTGTTTTGAGACATACAGAAATGATCATCTTGTTCAAAACATATCCTGATTAAGTACCCAATGGTCCACTTTCTCCTCTCTTCAAACTCCACCAAGAGAAGTATGAATGGTTAAGATATTAAAAAAGTGAGGGGATAGTCCAAAGACAATGCCTACAAAAGAAGCCTATTTCTTCTCCAATTAATAAATTAGAAGAGTTTATTATATCAAATACCAAATGTTGATTCGTTGTTTTCTGAAGCAATGAAAATTTGATCAAGGACATTTCTGGGAAGGAGAGTAAGATCCAACCAAACTCTTTCTGGTAAGGGACAGATGAGGACAGCACAGAAGGTACAGACCCATCAACGTGGAGGAAGGTCCAACTCTTTTTGGTGCTGTAAATTCATTCATTCTTGAACCCCACCGTCAATGATTCTCACTGGTTAGCCCTAGAGTGGCATCTGGGAAGCCTTATTTTTTAACAAATGCCTAGATGATTCTGATAGATCATTAGGCTCCATGAACCTCTCTTTGAGAAATGATGCTCAGGGGTCATAAATGAAGAGGGAGGAGCCAGACAGGTGTACAAGACGCCTTTGTCGTTTCACAGTGATTCCTAGGCCTAGTCTTGCTAGGGCACTGTTTTGACTTAAATTTTTCATCCTGTATTTTTCTGCCACCAAAAAAAAAAAAAAAAAAAAAATATATATATATATATATATGTAGATATTTATACATACATGTATGTGTGTGTGTGTGTGCGTGTGTGTATATATATATATATTATCCCCCGTCTCCCCAGACAATCTCACCTTGTTTTGTACAACTTTGGTCCTCACATCTCCTTGTCTTTAGGATTCTTAGGTTTTGAGCGGATTCCTGGTTCTTTCAGGTAATGAACTTTCAGGTTCTCCTTTATGCTTCTTAGACATGGGATTTTGTTTAACTTTCAGCTCTGTTTTTAGTGCACTAACTTCCTATCCAGGGTCTCTGGTAAAAAACTGCCTATTTCAACCCTGATCCTGGGGGGCCTTTACAGTGTAGGGGGACAGAATTTAACATAAGCAGGCAAGTCTAAGGTACCTGTTTTGATCAACCAAAAATGAGAGAAAGCACAAAAGCACGCATGTTTGACATCATCGCAGTTTGAATTGGCCTTTATAATTTTATTTTTCTTGGGTTAACTGAACAATTTCTTGTGTTCCTTTGGGATACATGACACTTGCTGTGGTAAAGGTAATCTCCATTCATTGTGGGTTGCATGAAAAAGTTAGTCTAGAACTTTTAAATTCTTATGCACAATTCATATATGCATAAGAATTCACAATCTAAATTTATAACAATATATACTCTACCCACTACTTCCTTCTTATACTGCAGTTTTCTATGCCCCAAATACAATTCTGCATTTAAAGATTTAAGAATATTTGTATTTTTCTTAACTTTTCTTATTTTAGTTGTATTTTTCATAACTTTTCTTATTTTAGTTGGCTAAGAATACGTAGGGCCTATTTCCCTGCTTTCTGAATCTATGTACCTGCATCTGAACAGCATTTATCTCTATGAAAACTATTATTTCAATAATGAAAAACACATTTTTTCCATTAATTTTACTAATTTACTTTTCAATGAACAAACACACTTTTTATGGAGCTGCTAATACGGATCAGGCACTGTACTCCAGGGTAGAAATACGATGGTGAACAAATAGATCCTCTTGGAGTTTACGATCTATTATGGAAGACAGATGACAAATCCACAGTTGCACGAATCAATTGATTAAATAATTTGTAAATGCTAAAAGTAATCTTGAGATCTGCATTGGAAAATGCAGATGGAAAATACCACGGGCATTTTCCAATCAGAATTCACAACTTTCCCCCTTGGTCTTACAAAAATGAAAATAATTATAATACAGACTAAAGAACAGCATGCTTCCCTCTTCAAAGAAACTTGCCTAAGCTAACTAGCAGAAAATATTTATCCTAAATTTATAGCTTGAAAATGAACTGCTGAGAATTCAAAGCTTAAGAAATCCTATAATAAGGTGTGTATGAGGGAATAGAATGATAGGCACTTTTTTTTTCTTCTTCTCTGCATTGGTGATAAAAACACTCTTCTCCAATTATGGCCCCAGAAATACCACGTGGAACCAGAAGCAAGTCTCTTGGAACTTTTAAGATGAAAGTATTTATAGCTAATGGTGGCTTGCCCAATGTCGTTCACTGTCTGGACTTACAGAATCAAGTCATCTTATCTCACCCAGAAACTGCAATGAGTTTAAAAACCAAACCACATACTTTGATATTTACTCTGAAGCTGAGATAAAGCTTTATATTGATGTCATGGGAAACGGAGTTTATATTCAAAAAAAAAAAAAAAAAAAACCTCTGAGGCTGTAAGATATATTTTAGTCTTGTTTTGCAATAAAAATATCCTAATGCTATCACCTTCTGTGCAGAACAATAATTGTTTAAAAATGGCAAAAAGATGTTTATTGTTCAAATAGAAACTATCCGGTAATTTTTGGTTCTTTCACTTGTAAGATTTCTGAACAGAAAAAACATAACATATTAACCGGTATTGCATCAAAAAAGTGATAAACTGGAAGCTAATTAAGTTTGTTCTTTAGGGTGGTGCCTGTGGCTCATCAAGTAGGGTGCCGGCCCCATATACCGAAGGTGGTGGGTTCAAACCCGGCCTCGGCCAAACCAGAAAAATAGCCGGGCATTGTGGCGGGCGCCTGTGGTCCCAGCTACTCGGGAGGCTCAGGCAAGAGAATTGCCTAAGCCCAGGAGTTGGAGGTTGTTGCTGTGAGCTGTGTGACGCCACGGCGCACTACCAAGGGCAACAAAGTAAGACTCTGCCTCTACAAAAAAAAAAAAAAAAAAGTTTGTCCTTTTAATATAACTTGGCTGCTTTGATAGACTCCAGTTTACCAGTGTCTCCACAGGCCCCATCTTGCCTCAGCATGCACAGATGAATACGTGATTAAACACTTGTTGTGACTTACAGTAAGGTCAGCTTTCAAATGTTATCCTAATTTCATGTACTAGATTCAGTAGATTTAATACTTTTCTACTATTAGCAAGGCTAGTTAACTAGGCTCCCAAAACATTATCTGGGACATAAGGAGGATGCTCTGTCATGAACCTTAAGATATTTTATTTGAGTAGCTGTCAAGGCCAGTAAAAAGTCTGTGAAACTGTATTGACACTGAATCTTCTACGCTGATAAATCCATATTTGTTTGTGGATGCTTTGTTTGTTTCCAGTTTTTGTCTCTTACAATTAAAACTGTTATGAAATTTCAAACACAAGACTTGAGAACGACTAGATTATAAGGTACAAACATGTTTAGCTTTTTTGCAATCTGCCAAGCTATTTTCAAAAGTGGTTGTACCATTTTCACTTCTCATCAGCAGTGTGTGAGAGTTTTAGTCCTTCCATACACCTGATACAGGCATGAGAATATATGTCTTATCTGCTGTGCAAATAAATGAATGTGGTGGGAGTGTTGACAAAGCTGTATTTGACTCTGAGTTACATTGTTTGTGCCAGAAATTGACATCTCTTATTTCCTGCTTTGCATTACTTCTGAGCAAATGTTTTTTTAATCAGGGAAATAGCTTCTTGAATCAATTAGGGCTAAAGTCATTTATTTGCAAAAATAAAAAGGTGAAAGTAAAGCACATTATTAATTTCCCAAACCTTTATATATATTGCAAAGGTATATAAAAAGAACACAGTGAGAAATAGCCTCATTTTTCTTTATATATATATATATATATATGTATATATATAACATATATATATGTTATATAAGCAAAATTATATGTAGTTACACAAATAACAAATATGTGTAAAATTTATTTAAATATATGCAAAATTAAAATTGAAGAGCAAAAATGATACAAATAAGAGGTAGCCAACATAGATAAAAAGCTCTATTATTCAGAATAGATTATGCAATTAAAAAAATAGCTGAACATCTTTACTAATGGCAATCATTGTTACAATACAATATTTTAGAACTATTGACCAGAATTTTGGGTCAGACAAGGTAGGTAGTATACATTAATTCTAATTTCCCAAGCATAAAACGAGAATGTATGTCTGTATATGTGTGTGTGTGTGTATGTATATTAAAGACCATTTAACAACTTTTATTGGTTCTACGATTAGGAAACACATGGGTGGCATGGCAAAGGTATATAAAAAGAACACAGTGAGAAATAGCCTCATTTTTCTTTTAAATACTAGGGAAAAATATTTTTTTCTATTTGTTTTACTTGAATACAATTTGCTTTATTATACTATATTCTTTTCTTCTGCAAAAGCAATTAGAATGTTTTAATCATTTGTGAACTTATACTTTTATTATAAAGAAAAAAAATTATAAATGTGAAATATACAGAAATTAAAAAAGAATTAAGACAAGTTTTCTGTTTTAGAGATTTGAGTCAGTCAAGTAAACTGCACTTTGTCTTTTTCTGATGATGCATCCTAATTGCATGTTATCAGCATGCTTTGCTATTCAGCAGGACAATTTCATAATTGCTATCTTCACAGAAGTAAAATAACAGAGGGCTTCTTCCATGAACATTTACCAAAGTGTTACAAATAGCACTGGGTGAATGAAGGACTTCAAATTATTAGAAGGACATAATATTGGTTACATATGTTCACAGAACAAGAAAGATATTTTTAGCTCCTTTCAGCATATCAAATGCTGTGAAATAAATAGCATTCTGCAAGTAATGATAGATTAATGGGGCTGATGGCTGTTTTGCTCATTTGTAAGGACCAGGATAGAGTGTCATATAAATGAGATAACCAAAGGAGATTTGCTGAGATACTGCTGTATCTGATATGAGCACTGAGTTTTCTCCTCAATGCTCAGCTCAAAATACAAATTCTCTGAGGTCTTTCTATTTTCTCTGATCATGAATGCTATTTTCCTTCTTACAACACTGTTTCCTTCTTATCTTAACCACTTGGATGGATTTAGTGTCACTCTGGCTTTATATTTCTAGTTATTATTGCATTATGTGTATGTTGTATCTATTTTTTTTTTTTTTGAGACAGAGCCTCAAGCTGTCACCCTGGATAGAGTGCTGTGGCGTCACAGCTCACAGCAACCTCCAATTCCTGGGCTCAAGCGAGTCTCTTGCCTTCACCTCCCAAGTAGCTGGGACTACAGGCGCCCGCCAGAATGCCCGGCCATTTTTTG
>CAUYRH010155977.1:0-13815 GCA_963574655.1 Perodicticus potto | reverse complement strand
AATCCATTCGTGGGTCAATGGGCACTTGGGCTTCTTCCATGACTTAGCAATTATGAATTGGGCTGCAATAAATATTCTGGTACAGATATCTTTGTTATAATGTGATTTTTGGTCTTCTGGGTATATACCAAGTAAAGGAATAATAGGATCAAATGGCAAGTCTATTTTTAGATCTATGAGTATTCTCCAAACATCTTTCCAAAAGGAATGTATTAGTTTGCATTCCTACCAGCTGTGTAGAAGCGTTCCCTTTTCTCCACATCCACGCCAACATCTCTGGTTTTGGGATTTTGTTATGTGGGCTAATCTTACTGTGGTTAGGTGATATCTCAAAGTAGTTTTGATTTGCATTTCTCTGATAATTAAGGATGATGAGCATTTTTTTCATGTGTCTATAGGCCGTGTGCCTGTCTTCTTTAGAGAAGTTTCTCTTCAAGTCCTTGTCATTTCATTTTAGGTATATTTACCCAAAGCTACAGAATTATAGTAGAACTTCTGTAAGTTGACCACCCAAAGGACTGTAACAGACTAGTTGTTGACATACAGAGGTGGGAACATAAGGAACCAGGCCTGCTGTGCTGATAGGTTCCTGTGGTGCACATCCAGGCTGTGAAAATTAGGGCAGCTTAGGGAGGTGGCCAGTGGAGGGAGGTGTCAGCTGTGGAGGGTTTACTGTAGGTATTTTAGGCTCTTTCCTTTGGACAGAAAAATAAAAATGACTTATATTTATTCATTGCCATAATTATGTTTGATCTTATTATTTTATGCTTCTATTTTTCATCATTATTTGCTTTCTTTTCTGTATTTTGCAGCAATCTTTTTACTTTTAATTTCTATAATGATTTAAGAAGCCACTGTTGCTCACTGTGAACATAAAAATAGATCTCTAACTTCTTCATTGTGAAAATTATGAAAATATACATCTTCTTTCAACATTTCTTGATTCTTTGTTTTGAATTCAGGAGGTTTTACTCTAATTTTTAGTCTTTATGTTTTCATCTGGTTAAAAAGACCAGCCTTTCTTGATTGCATTTTGTTCTTGAATTAATCTCAAGTCTAGGGAATTTATAGAACTCTGCTCGGGCAGTGTCTGGGGCCGTATTCCCTTTGTGTGCGTACACATGGAAGACGGGGGAAAACTAGTGTGGCCTGTTGGCTGTTCAGAAAATTCCACACATCCACTTCTCAGTTAGACAAAGTGGGGCAATAAGTGAAAAACCAGTCTGCCAGAGTCCCTCGATACTGACAATAGAGTCAGATCACCTAGAGATTGATTACATCCACATGTTTTATTTCTTATTTATTTCTTATTTTTTTTGAGACAGTGTCACTCTGTGCCATCATTATAGCTCACAGCAAACTCAAACTCAACTGATTCTTTTTTTTTTTTTTACATTAAATCATAGCTGTGTACATTAATGCTTTTATGGGGTACAATGTGCTGGTTTTATACACATTTTGAAATACTTATAACAAACTGGTTGACATAGCCTTCACCGCACTTTCTTAATTATCGTGTTAAGACATTTATACTCTACACTTAGTAAATTTGACATGTACCCTTGTAAAATGCACGGTAGGTGTGGTCTGGACAATTACCCTCTCTCCACCCATCCTCCCCTCCCCTCCCCCTGTCATCCTCCTTCATCTTGGGCTGTAGTTGGGTTATAGTTTTCATATGGAAGTGTGGGTGCTTATATATTGGTTTCATAGTAGAGCTGAGTACATTGGATACTTTTCCTTCCATTATTGAGATGCTTTACTAAGAATATGTTCCAGCTCCATCTATGTAAACATAAAAGAGGTAAAGTCTCCATCTTTTTTTAAGGCTGCATGTAGCTGAAGATGTTAACAAATAATACTTCATTTTATATGGACTCAGAAAAAACCTCGATTAGCCAAGACATTACTCAGAAATAAAAACAAATGACGAGGAATCACGCTGGGAATGGTGCTGGGTGAACTGGCTGGTGACCTGTGGAAGACTGAAACTGGATCCCCACCTTTCACCATTAACAAAAAATTGATTCTCACTCGATAAAAGATTTAAACTTAAGACAGGAATCTATAAAAATACTAGAAGACAGTGCAGGGAAAACACTTGAAGAAATCAGCCTGGGAGAATATTTTATAAGGAGGGCTCAAGTGATTCTTCTACCTCAGCCTCCAGAGTAGCTGGGACCACAGCTGCCTGTCATAAAGCCTCGCTAATTTTTCTGTGTTTAGTAGAGACAGGGTCTCACTCTTGCTCATGCTGGTCTCGAACGCCAGAGCTCAAACAATCCACCTGCCTCGACCTCTTTGAGTGCTAGGATTAGAGGTGTGAGCCACCATGCCAGGCATTCAAATCTGTTTAAAGCAAAATATTTTGCTTCCACTTAATTCCATAAAGTTCAAGAAGAAGTTTTAGATTGCTGCTTCTCAGCTGGGGGAGGTTTTGCTACCCAGGGTGCTTGTGGCTTGTCTGGAGGTGTTTTCTGGTTGCTGCAGCTCAGTGGAGGGAGTAGGGTGGAGCAGGGGGGAGGTGGAGAGGTGCTGGTGGCAGCTGGTAGGTGGAGGCCGCAGAGGCTCCTACGCCCTACAAATCCTGAGACAGCCTCCCACGGGGAGGATCTGGAAGCCAAGGGGAACAGGGCCCCAGTGATGCCACGGTGCCTTAGCTGATACCTGTGGGGGCCAGAGTGAGAGACTTCAGCAACATGCTTCTCGGATTGTTCCCTGGATGCAGATTGGGGATTGCAGGCCTCACAAGCTATGTGCTGCTGTCAAATCAAAATGACGGAAACTTTCCCCACACTGAAAAAACGTTCTCCAGGGGAATGTCTTTCAGACCTACAGTTTTTTAAGGCTCTGTTCTCAAAGGCTCAATCAAAACTCTACATAAATCTGTAAATACTGTTCCTTCAAGAAGGATATGGTAGCAAGTTTCAATTCTTTATTTTTAAAAAGTAAAATCTAAGGTTAGGTTATTGGAGCAATTCTTTTAACTTAACTAAAGTTTTAGGTTACCCTTGGTTACATAATAATTTATTCTTGTTAAACGGGAAAATGCTCAACCCAGCCTCCAGCTGCTGTGAACAAGGCATCCCAGGTGCTCCTGGACTACTCCCCATTTCTTTCCTCGTACATCATGGGGGGGGGGTTCACGACCCTGCCCCCCACCATGTCCTGTCTGCAACACTAAGGCTTGTTAGAAATGGAGGTTTTCTGGGTCCACCAGACTGACTGAATCAGACTCCTGTTTACAGGGAGCTCAGGTGATTCATGTAAAGATTAAGGTTTTCCCCTCTTTTGACCTCGGCTTTATTTACATTTCCAGTGATCTGTTTTATAAAATGGAAAATTGTGTAAGCTGCCTCCAGTTCCTTTAAACATAGGAAAAGGCAAACATCTTTTGTGTCTGTTCGAAGCAAAGCATTATCTGATTTATAAAAGAAATGCATATACATGCTTGCAGAAACTCAGGAAAGTATAAAGAATTTAACCACAGCTGACCTTTGGTGACTACCTTTTTGCTTCTTTGCTATGCATATGTGTACATATATATTGTAAATTTGTCCTGCCTTTTTAAAACATTTTATCATGGGCTCTGTGCCCATAGCACAGTGGTTATGGCTCTGGCCACATGCATCGAGGCTGGCAGGTTCGAACCCAGCCCGGGCCTGCTATACAACAATGACAACTACAAAAACAACAACAAAAATAGCTGGCATTGTGGCGGGCGCCTGTAGTCCCAGCTACTTGGGAGGTCGAGGCAAGAGAATTGCTTAAGCCCAAGAGTTTGAGGTTGCTGAGCTGTGACGTCACAGCACTCTTCCAAGGGTGACATAGTGAGACTTGCAGTCTTTGGCTGGGGCTGGGTTTGAACCCGCCACCTCTGGTATATGGGGCCAGCGCCCGAATCCTTGAGCCACAGGTGCTGCCGCCCCCCCAATTTTTTTTATCATGAATATTTTCTCAGTCATTTTCTACTGTTATTTGTAGGACGTAATATTCCATTTTATGGATACAGCATAATTTACTTAATTATTTTGTACAGTATAATTTCTAAATGAAAAAAAGAAAATTAATATGAGTAAGGGGTAGGAACATGCAAATATTTTAAATTATTTTTTTCCTGAATGTTAGACCCTCTAAAGGAAACCTTGTCTTCTATAGTATGTACAGAAGTCTTGTCTGTGGTGCATTGTTCTCCCAAGACTCCAGCAGGGTCATCCCTAAATGGGTTTCCTACTTCAGTGTTTCTATTGTGTTTCTTTCTTTGTAGAGGCAGAGTCTCACTTTATCGCCCTCTGTAGAGTGCTGTGGCGTCACAGCTCACAGCAACCTTTATCACCCTCTGTAGAGTGCTGTGGTGCCACAGCTAACAGCAACCTCCAACTCCTGGGCTTAGGCAATTCTCTTGCCTCAGCCTCCCGAGTAGCTGGAACCACAGGCACCTGCCACAATGCTCGGCTAATTATTGTTTTTCTTTTAGAAATCATTCTCAGAATGATTCAGAACCTTCATTCATCTCAAGGTATAGTTCAGAGCACCTATACCTTGCACATTTGATATTTAGTTTGAATGTAATTTTCTTCTTGGGGGAAAAATGTGTATTTTGTATTGCATTCTATAATGTAAAAATAATGTTCTTTATTACTTACTTGTGAAATGGACACTTTTCTTAAGTTTGCCTTAAGATTATACATCTTTACTCTGTATTTTTTTAAAACTCCTTGTCAAGGTATGAGGATTCTGATGTGAGTGCTTCCAAAGAATTGAACTCTTGCTCAGAGAAAAAAGACTTATCTGTAATGGGAGATTTTTTGTTTTTCCTCAACACCACGGCATAAAGACAACAGTCTGTCATATACACGTGTTCCCATTTCATTAGTTTCTTGTTCTTTTAAACATACTTTAAAAGCATTAAGCCTCTGTCCTATTGCAGACACTTTAAGGTTACAGAAAGGATGAAATACTTACACATAATGCGAAAACAGTAATAAGCCACCAACACTAACCATAAGAAATTATAAATCTTCATCTAGACTGTGGTTGTGCTTTTTTTTTTTTTTTTTTAATGCTGTATAGATGAATAACAGGCAAGAAAAATTTTCTGCTTACCATCTAAACCCTGAGGAAATCAGAACCTCAGTTGGCACAAGGCCAGTCCCGATTGTACTGGAGAAATTCTGCCGGTTATTTTCATGTACCTGGAGGATTTATGATTAGTTGAAAGCTGAACAGAAATATCAAAGAAAAATAGAAACAATGTTATTATTGTGCTCTTTAAAATATATTGATTGTAGGGGCAGCGCCTGTGGCTCAAAAGAGTGGGGCGCTGGCCCCATGTGCCAGAGGTGGTGGGTTGAAACCCAGCCCTGGCCAAAAACCTCCAAAAAAAAGAAAAAAAATATATAGAGAGATTGTAATCTTTTTTTTTTCCACTAGTTTCTAGTAGTTACAGAAATCACATAGCCTGGAGGCAGTTTTCATTTAAAAAAAAATTACTGCTCACAAGTAACCATACGTGGCCAAATTGATTGCATGTGTTGATTCAATTTTTGGAAGAAGTAATCTTAGTCATACTTACTACAAGACCTTCTTGTTCTCTAAGGAAAATGTCATTTTAGAAAATTTATACACAAAATGTTCAAAGTAGTGCAAAACGTGACAGAATAACATAACGTTTTTTGGGGCTTGATTTTCCAAATATAAGTGCTTGTGTGGGATTTCAGAATGATGTTTATACATATATCATTTGGGGGGCTCATTTCACTAACATTTTAAAGGCGACGGACTAAAAGTGTTATCAGTTAATATTTAAATGTCATCATTTCTGGCACAAATCCCAAAAGGAAGATGACAAGGACAAATATGTACAATATGATTGCTAGTTGGAACTGCTGTGGTAGTAAAATGGGCACATTGCACTCCATGTTGGGTTTTGAAAAAATATACATCTGTATGAAATCAACTTTTATTTATACTGTATTTAACATATGCCTTAGAAAAGAAATGTAGGCCGGCGCCTGTGGCTCAAAGGAGTAGGGCGCCAGCCCCCTATACTGGAGGTGGCAGGTTCAAGCCCAGTCCTGGCAAAAAACTGCAAAAAAAAAAAGAAATGCAAAGTTGTTTAAGGATACCTATTTTTTAGACCCACTAAGAGAATGAAATTTAGGGAGAAGAAGTTGTATTTCTGAAAAAAGCAAAAAAAAAAAGATAAGAAAATGGTATAAGTTAAATAATTGGACACCAAGACTGAAAAATGCAGGCACAGTCCAAAGGTGTGTGGTGACGGGCGGGACTGCGTGCTGGGCCTGCCCTGCTGTCTCTGCATCATTGGCCCAGCACCTCCCTGTTTCAGGACAGACCTGTCCTTGGTGGTCACTCACGGCCAGCTTCATGCTCCTGCATTTTCCAGTAAGCCCTCACCTGGATGGAGACTTTTTTTTTTTTTTTTGAGATGGAGCCTCAAGCTATCACCCTGGATAGAGTGCTGTGGCATCACAGCTCACAGCAACCTCCAACTCCTGGGCTTACGTGATTCTCCTTCCTCCACCTCCAAGTGGAGGACTATAGGCACCCACCACAACACCCAGCTATTTTTTGGTTGCAGCCGTCATTGTTGTTTGGCGGACCCGGGCTGGATTCGAACCCTCCAGCTCACGTGTATGTGGCTGGTGCCTTAGCTGCTTGAGTCAAAGGCGCTGAGCCTGGATGGAGACTTTTGATCGTTGCAAGGACGGCTCCCCAGCACCTGGCCCCAATCTTCCTGCCGAGCTGCTCCCCCGGGAACGAAGCCCAGTCCCACTTCTGGTGAGTTTCCAGCACATCCCCTGCTCTGCCAGCTTCTGGGCTTTTCTGCCTTGGAACTCCTTCCATTGACCTCTAAGCCACATTTTATGAAGCTTCCGGAGCTTTGGCAGAGATGTGAAAGCTGATTATGTTACCGAAAGTTCCATGCTTGTCTCCTGAAGCCACCTCAGAAAAAGAGGGACAAGGGGTTTGAGGAGAAGGAGAGAGACGTTTATTGCTTGGCCAGCAGAGGAGGAAAGTGCTCTCAAAATCCAAATTCCTGCTTATGAGCAGAGCTTTTAAAGCTTCTGATCCCAGAATCTCATCTTGGGCCAAGACGGCCTCGTGGCCTCTGCCTGGACTCATCCGGTCTTCTGCTCACACAGTCCTGTGACCGCCACTTGGACTCATTCCATCTTTGGCTAAGACGATCTTGTGATTTCTGCCCAGATGGTTCCTTTAAACTCTCTCCTATGGCACAAAGTACAAGAGACATTCCCTTCCTGACCGTTGTCCTGGGGCAGGGATGAGGTTTGAGTTCCCAAATGTTGGGGAGACAAAATATTTTTGCGTCTTTTTAGGCCATTCTCTCTGTGGCAGTTAGATTTTCGTTTGAACTGGAAGGTATGAAAATATGGTGAAGGGTGATAAAGATGCCAGACAGTCACAGAAATGGTTAAATGTGTGGGGGAAGGAAGGTCAAATTGAGTAATAGATAACTGAGGTAACAGAGGCCAGAGATATAGCAGGTGGAAAAGTGAAATTAAAAGCACCCCCTTTCTTTCCTCTGAATGACCTGCCATTAAAAAAAAAAAAAGAAAAAAGAAAAAACAAAGTCAAATGAAACAATGAATGTAAGACGAACAACGTTAAGATTATCATGGTGATGCCAGAGAAAGACAAAGTCAGGGAAGACAAAGGCTCTTTCCAAACATACCGTAAGAGTTCAGACAACAGCAAGCTGGTGGGTGAAGAGAGAGCTGTCTGCGCCTCTGTATCTGCTGTCCTGTACTGCAGGTGACGACGTGCTGGACCTGGGACGCAGCACTAGGAGCTGAAGCAAATCACAGAGTTTAAAGTAAAAGTTTTCATATTCTTTTTTTTTTTTTTGCAGTTTTGGGCCGGGGCCAGGTTTGAACCTGCCTCCTCTGGTATATGGGGCCAGCGCCCTACTCCTTGAGCCACAGGCGCTGCCCTAAAATAAAACTTTTCAATAGAAAAATTTTGAGGAGAGCAATAAGAATTTGAGTGTCAGCTCGGCGCCTGTGGCTCAAGCGTCTAAGGCACCAGCCACGTACACCTGAGCTGGCAGGTTCGAATCCATCCTGGGCCCACCAAACAATAATGAAGGCTGCAACCCCAAAATGGCCGGGCGTTGTGGCCAGTGCCTGTAGTCCCAGCTACTTGGGAGGCAGAGGCAGGAGACTCGCATGAGCCCAGGAGTTGGAGGTTGCTGTGAGCTGTGATGACACAGTACTCTATCCAGGGTGACAGCTTGAGGCTCTGTCTCAAAAAAAAAAAAAGAATCTGACTGTCTACCCCTTCCCCCCAGTGAGTTTTATGATCCAAATGGATTATTCTTACTTACCTCAAAATTCAGGACCCCTTTTTGGTCTGCCTCTACTCACCCTTCTTGCTGCCACGATCCCCAGAGGCTCTGGCCAGAAACCTGGGGGCTCGTCCAGAAACCCTGGTATTGTTCGGGATGCCTCCACCCCCCACACCTGCCCTCACTAAGCTGGGTCAGTTCTCCTTCATTTTTCTTGAATCTCCACAACGCCCACCACCATCTAGGCCAAGCCAACAGCATCTCCTGAATGAATTTGTCAAAAGGCAAAATGACAATACAATTAAAGATCTTGGTTGGCTTGTTGCAAATTGGTCAACGCTTCATTCCATGAAATAGAGTAAGTGGTGCCCTGAGGCAGGCAGGGGAGGGGGCTTCAGAGACAGAAGAAGGGCTGGAGAGAGCAGAACCGTGGCGACTGGCCAGCTCAGAGTCACTGTCCCTATGGTGGTGGGGGAGACGGAACAATGGAAAGAAAACTGCTTGGCTAACCTCGGTTACTGCCGGTTAAGGAACTAGGACAGAGGGAGCTTCATTACCATGTCAACTGGCATGCTTGGGAAACTGGCTGTTACCTCCTGATTTCTCAGGGAAGTCGGTTCGGTGACATGGAACCTCTGTGTGGGTGAGCAGGATCTCAATCCAAAGCCACGGCCTCCAGTAATTTTTATTTAATAGACCATCATAAATATCTGCTGACTTCTTTTACCCTCTCAGCATCTCTCCCCACCCCCAATACTTCCCTCTAGGTAGGCGATAGGATCTCAACTCTGCTGTTTGTAGAGAAAGCAGCCACGGCCAGCACAGAAGCAAATAGGTGCAGTGACGTTCGGGGAAACTTTGTTCTCAAAGCAGACCGCATGGGACTCAGCGTCTGGTCCACCTGAGAGCGTTCCTCACTGCAGCCTGTGGTCCTGCACGAGTGCATAGGGATCTGGCCAGGCCCGCCTCCCTTAACATTATTTAATTACTTCTCTCTGTTCAAGGAAAGAAATGGGCCCTGCCTTGCTTCTTTATCTCGCTGATTTGGGGCCCTTCCTTCTTGTTCCTTTTGCCCCCATCCTCTGGGCCTACCTTCATTTCTATCTTTGACGATCCTCCCTGACCCACCCATGGCCTTCTCACGAGCTGTTTCCCCGCTGCTCCCTGGAAATCGTTACTTCCTAACTCCCACTCAACCTTCTGTCCTCAACTTAAATGTCACTTTCTCAGGAAGACCTTGTCTTTCCAGAAAAACCTGTTTATTTTTTCTGTTAGACCCATACTTTTTTCATCATTTCTATCTCAATTTTAATGAAATGAAATATTTGTGTGATTGTCTCACATTCAGCTCCTTGCTGGCCCGTCCCCTCTCAGGGTCAAGAACATGTCTGAGTTTTAGACTGAATTCTTAATGTCTGGTCCAGAACTTCACATGGTGGGCACTTAGAAATGTTTGCTAAATAAATACATTTAAATCTATAATTTATGTGTATAATGTGCAAGTTGGTATTAGAGAAATGGTTACAGGGAGGCAAGCCAGGGTGAAACAGAAGCAGTGTCCAAGTGGTTCTAAGAGAGGACGCACAGATTTTGCTAGGAAAACTTCTGGGCTGAACCACATGAAACTGTATGTGTTTGACTCCTCTTGACCTACAAACAAACCCACATGGCTTGGTGGCTTCCATCTAATGCTGTCCCGTGCTCTCTCTTCTCTGAGCACCGTTCAGCTCCTGCAGGACTCAGCAGGATGGAGGGCGGGGTCACTGTGTCCACCAGGATGGAGGGCGGGGTCACTGTGTCCACCAGGACTCAGCAGGATGAAGGGCGGAGGTCAGTGTCCACCAGGATGGAGGGAGGGGTCACTGTGTCCACCAGGATGGAGGGCGGGTCACTGTGCCCACCAGGACTGGGCAGGATGGAGGGCGGGTCACTGTGTCCACCAGGACTGGGCAGGATGGAGGGCGGGGTCACTGCGTCCACCAGGATGGAGGGTGGGTCACTGTGTCCACCACTATGGAGGGCGGGTCACTGTGTGTACCAGGACTGGGCAGGATGGAGGGCGGGTCACTGTGTCCACCAGGATGGAGGGCGGGTCACTGTGTCCACCAGGACTGGGCAGGATGGAGGGCGGGGTCACTGTGTCCACCTGGCCATGTTGCACTGAGCACTGAATTTAATTAGCTCTTGATGTATACGAGGTTCTAGGTTCTAAAATAAGAAAGGGCCCTGCCTATAGTGAGGGTGCACACAGGAAGAGGGCTCCTGCAGCCCTGGTGGCTGAGAGCGTCATGGTAAGAAAACATGTTACTCTTTGATTTGTCTCCTGCAAATCGCAAGTTGAAATGTGACCTCCAGTGTCAGAGTGGGGCCTGGTGGGAGGTGTCTGGGTGGGGGGCTGATCCCTGACGGACGGCCTGGTGCCCTCTTTGCAGTGATGAGTGATTTCTCTATTGGTTTCCACGGGAGCTGGTTAAAAAGAACCTTGCCCTTCTTTCTCTGCGGTTCCCATACTGTGGTCTCTGCACATGCCTGAGCCTTCACCTCTTGCCTGACTGGAGGCTCCTGAAGCCCTCCCTGGACGCAGGTGCTGGGGTCAGGCTTCCCTTGCCAACTGCAGAACCACAAACCTGACAAAACTCTCTTTCTTCTCTCTCTTTCTCTCTTCCTCTTTCAGGTTAACGTGAGGTACATACAAACAACTAGATTGCAATGTCTGCATTTGTTAGGTAGAGTCCCTCTTGTAGTTCGCGCCATACCCAAGAGGTGTGCCACACCATACACCCTTACATTGCGCCCACAAAGGGGGAGCACCCAGTCTCTCCCGCTCCTCCACTCTTATCTCCTCCCCCTAGCTTGAATTGGATTAAGTTTTCCTCTTATGTGGGTGTGTCTTGGATGAAACACATTCTTCTTAGTAAAGTTTCACAAGAATGGAAAAACAAGTATCCAATGTACTCAGTAATAATACAAAGCCCGTAGACAATCTGATAAACCTCTTTTTCTTATACATCACTCAGCCTTAGGTATTCCTTTATAGCCACACAAGAGGAGTAAGATAACGTCTTTGGAGATAATTGGCCAAAGCTATAGGAAAAAGGTAGAAAAATGATAGTCCCGAATAATTTATACTGCCTCAATGAAATGAAAAGGGACCATGATTTTGCACACAGTGGCTTTCAGGCTACAGGAGAAATCAGATCTTGGAAAAAAATTCAGAGAAGCAAAAGAAGAAAGGGTAAAAGCTCGAGTTTGTTTTCTGTAAGAGCAGATGTGGAATTAATTTGTTAATGGAATGCATTATGAGTTATTTTCTCATAAGGAGATCATTCCAAGTATGATTTAAAATATTAATTCCTGAAAGTTTTGGAAAATAAAATAAATTTTTCCTTGTAATAACTTAGTGCAAGTCTTAGCCAGGATATGAGGACTGTGACCTCTTATGAGCCTTTTTAGTTCTGTGAGTCCATAAAAGGCATAGAAGGAACAGCAAAAAACAATGTAATAACATCACACATAAATGTGGGCATATTCTGTATACCACATATGATATTATGTGAACATATTTTGTATGCCATATATGCTATTAGGTGGACATATTTTGTGTACCATATATGATACTATGTGAACATATTTTGTATACCATATATGATA
This sequence comes from Perodicticus potto, assembly GCA_963574655.1. Taxonomy (NCBI): domain Eukaryota; kingdom Metazoa; phylum Chordata; class Mammalia; order Primates; family Lorisidae; genus Perodicticus; species Perodicticus potto. The sequence goes on along the minus strand of CAUYRH010155977.1, from coordinate 1,835 downwards.
TTATGTGGACATATTTTGTATACCATATATGATATAAAGCAAATACATTTTGCATACAGTATATGATATTATGTGAATGTATTTTATATACCATATATGATATTATGTGAACATATTTTGTATACTATATATGATATTAGGTGGACATATTTTGTGTACCATATATGATATTACGTGAACATATTTTGTATACCATATATGATATTATGTGGACTTATTTATATACCATATATGATATAAGGCAAACATATTTGCATACAGTATATGATATTATGTGAACATATTTTATATACCATATATGATATTATGTGGACATATTTATATACCATATATGATATAATGTGAACATATTTTGCATACAGTATATGATACGTGAACATATTTTGTATACCATATATGATATTATGTGCACATATTTTGTATACCATGTATGATATAATGCAAACATATTTTGCATATAGTATATGATATTATGTGAACACATTTTGTATACTATATATGGTATTATGTGAACATATTTTGTATACCATATATGATATTTATGTGGACATATTTTGTATACCATATATCATATGTGTCTTGACATTTGTTCACTTTATTATATTTCTTACACATTTTAATATCAATCTGTGCTGTTGCACTGCAAACACTTTATCTTTTATTCTTCACTTCCTATTGGGAAGCAGTCCCCACGAGGCTTACACCCTACTGCTCCATTAGAGACTGTCCCCTTTGTCATTGTGCAGATCACCAATGATCGTAGAGCTAAATGCCCCAAGTTAGCAGTTCACCCCTTAGATCATTCCTTTTTTTGTTTTTTTTTTTGTAGAGACAGAGTCTCACCTTATCGCCCTTGGTAGAGTGCTGTGGCATCACAGCTCACAGCAACCTCCAACTCCTGGGCTTAGGTGATTCTCTTGCCTCAGCCTCCCGAGTAGCTGGGACTACAGGCGCCAGCCACAACGCCCGGCTATTTGTTTGTTGCAGTTTGGCTGGGGCCGGGTTTGAACCCGCCACCCTCGGTATATGGGGCCGGCACCCTATCCACTGAGCCACAGGCGCCGCCCTATTTCATTCCTTCAAAAAACCTTTTTAACTTGGTTTCTTGGTTCCCTTCCTGCCTCCTGGCTAATTCTCTGCTTTCTTTGATAGTTTCCCAATTTCCCAAACTCAGATTATTTAGAGACTTTAGGACTCTGCCCTTGACCCTCGTCTCTTCCTGTTTGCATACATTCTTAGGCCAGTGACTTTCAGGCTTAGTTTGATTCCTGTGCATGAAGAACACATTTTATAACATCCTAACTACACAGACAGACACACGCACACTGAATCCAAGTCCTCACAAAACAAGGCATTTTTTTATCTTTCTCTCCTTCCTTCTCTTCCTCCCCTTTTCCATTTGCTTTTCTATTTCATTATAATTTTTTTTCACACCCACTAAATTGATTTCATTGCCCACTTGGTGGGTCACAACTTGCAGTTGAGAAAACATTTTTTCTAGGTGGTCTCATATAATCTCATGTGTTAATGGGAAAAACCCCCGAACTTCTTAATTTAAAAGGTTTATTCTGAGCTGAATGTATATGACTGGCCGGGTGCACTTGGCCTCAGAGGTCCTGGGAAAATGTGTGGAGGCCGCTGGGTTGCGGGGGGGTTTTATACATTCATGGAGGCAGGAATTTCACTTCAAATCATTTTTTTTTTAATTGAATCATAGCTGTGTACAATAATTCAGTCATGGGGTACAGTGTACGGGCTTCAGATACAATCAGAGATATTTTCATCAACCTGATTGCGATAACATTCAAGAGACTTTCTCATTACTTTGTGAGAAC
>CAUYRH010155976.1:0-10984 GCA_963574655.1 Perodicticus potto | reverse complement strand
CTTTTCCTCTACAATTTTGCAAACGACCTGTACAGTACTACAGTCTGTGACTTTAGAGGCCTGCTTGGTGTAGTGGGGGTAGGTGGCTCTGACTTGTATTCAGCTGATCTCTGTCCAATCCTAGTGAATCAGTAACTCTGGGTTGTAGTCTCAGCTGCAGTGAAATACAAGCAACTAGGACATCCCTTCCCCCACCAGTAATATCTGGAAGAGGACAATCAAACCTTCCCACTACAGAAATACCTGGGACCCACCTTGGAGGGTCCTCATATAATTTGTCTAGCTCAAGAGTTCCAGACCAATTGTCCCCGACAGCCACCCAGTCTCTAGCTGGAGAGTTCAAGAGGACTCCAGCAACTAGATGTTGGGGGTCTATTGGCAACTCAAGTGTGATTTGAGTGCCTTTGGTACTCCAAGGAGTCAGAAATGTCCCTCCAGTAGGAGGTTTAGGGCCAGGGGGTTGATGCCTCTTACCTCACCTTGGACGTCCTTCACCACCAGATTCCGGTCACTCCAGTCCCTGATAGTCTCTCTGGCAGTCTCTGTTAACCCAGTCTCTATGGCCCTGCTCTGTCCAATAAGCAAATGTGCCAGGGCTATGTGCCTGCCATAGTCAAAGTGAGGTTATTGCCTCCTCTTCGTGAATACCACAGACTACCACCATCCAGCAGGGTAAGCTGGGGTCTGCCTGCCTCAGATGCTCAATGGCAGCTGAAGAAAGTTACACCTGAGCTCAGTCCAAACCTGAGGATATTCAGGCAGTAAAAGAATTTCTCCCTCGGCCACTGCACCTTTATTGCTACTGTTCTGCAGTACTGGAATCCATATAGGGTGAGGTCTTGTTCCCTCTGGAAGGCCACAGAGTTGGGGAGATGATTCTCCAGAGTTAGACCCCAGCAGGATCACTCTACTAATACTGATGTTGGGTGGGAGGTGCCTCCTCTCAGGTTCATGCACCTCAGCAGCTTCTGAGCCACCACCCACAGTGCAGTAACCCAAGCCTCTGTCTGCTGATGAGATACTCTTTTTCTTTAGGCTAGGTCAGTCACCTTCCCCTCTATTTCTTCCTGTACAGTTACTGGATTCACAGGTACAGCACAGCTCTACAGCCACCATCAATGCAATGCCTGGTCCTAGCTAAGAAATGCAGACAATCTGGATTCTGGAGGAGTTGGACTTCTAGACTGCCAGGCCCAGGGTGGGAGGGTTGACTGAAGGATCAAGGTGGCAAGGAAAACATTTGATCAAAGTGGCAAGAAAAACATTTGTTCAAATTTCCTACCAGACAAGGGAGTTCCTGGACTCTCAGTAGGGGTTCTCTTGAGAAGTGTCCTAACTTCCAGCAATTCCCTCCAGTGGGGTGAGGAAGGAGAACCTCAGTTTGTTGCTCACCAGTAGAGATCACACAGTAAGCAAGCAGCTCTCTTAGGGGAGGGGATGGCCAAACAACCTCTTTGGGATGAGATCTGTACTGAAAATAGTTTCTTTGAGGTCAAAGCTTGCCTCAGCAGCTGAGCAATTATCTATCTCATCTCTCTGCTGAGCTCCCCTCCTTTGGCTTAGTTGGGTTCTTTCCGGCTGTTATCTCTCCCTCTGGACTGGAGCCTTGGTTGGGAGCTGGATCCAATCAGCCATCATACCCCATTACCCCTTGTTCTTGTTAGATGTGAAAATTGGAGTTTGGGAAAATAGCCAACCCGAGGATTTAGCAGAACACCAATCACATTGAGACCAAATGAACTAATAAACAGATAAATAAGGCTACCAGACACACAAGCCCACAAATGCATGCACAGTCAGAAACACAAAGACATACAGACAAAAACAAACAAACAAAACAAAACAATCTACAATAAAAATAAAAATTGTAAAATAATTGAAAAAAAAACCTCTAAAAAATCTGATATAAGCACTCTCAGAAACCATAAGAAGGGAAGAAGAGTAATAGAGAAAGAAAAGAAAGAAAAGAAAAAGTAGAGTTTGTAAAAGAGTTAAAAAAGAAGAAAGGAGAAAGAAAAATAAAATTAAAAATAGAAAAAATAAAATAAAAAATAAAATAAAATATAAAAACTTAACAATAGATCTTCCAAGAAAAGGATGGGGAAAAAGAAAAAAAAAAGACACCAACCTCAAAAATATTATTCTTGTGTATATATAGTAATACACATCTATACACATGAGGTAGATGTCAACTTAAGTAGGAATAAATTTATAATGCAATATACTTTCTGGACACCAGGTGGCGCTGTGAGTGGTTCCCAGGCTTATATGTGATTCACAGTTTATAATGTTACCACGGTAACCACTCTACCTGGCTGGTCACCATTTTTGGAGTTTCTATAAAAGTTTGTTTCCTGCCTTGGCGCCTGTGGCTCAACAGGCTAAGGCGCCAGCCATGTACACCAGAGCTGGCGGGTTCAAATCCAGTCTGGCCCGCCAAACAACAGCGACAGCTGCAACCAAAAAATGGCTGGGCCCTGTGGCGGGCGCCTATAGTCCCAGCTGCTTGGGAGGCAGAGGCAAAAGACTTGCTTGAGCCCAGGAATTGGAGGTTGCTGTGAGCTGTGATGCCACAGCACTCTATTCAGCGTGACAGCTTGAGGCTCTGTCTCAAAAAAAAAAAGTTTTGTTTCCTAAATGTTGCCCCACTTCAGATGCTCTGTTCCAGATGGCACACCTATCCAACCTCCAAACTCGGTGCAGGAGTCCATTCTTCACAAATCTTTCAACTCTGCTCCCATGTTCTCCGAGAACTGGCAACTGCAATTGGTTGTGGGGGAGGGGCTGGCTGCCACTGCTCTGGCCACCGGCGCCACTGCCGGCACTGCCACTGCTGCTCCACAGCTGCAATATGTGGGGATTTCTTCCCCAATTGCTGAGAGTCAGAGTCTCTCCATTGAGCCCCAGTTCCCTATGCTGCCTGAATAGCCAGACCTCACCAGTATTCCCAGTCAGGGATGGTATGGACCTTTCAATTTCTCCTGCTGTTCTGGGAAAAAGTGTCCGCCATTTCAGATAATTCAAAATGTATGTTTCCCAGCCGGGATTCCCCTCCCCTCAATTTTCCCTTGGGCTGCCCAGCCCTCCATGTCTCTGAGGGGCACCCCTCTCTGGACGTCTAACTTCACTTAGGAATCCACAGTTCACTGAAATTTTCCTCAGCTTGATTTTGTGAATTGTGAACTGCTGTCCTCCATGAGGGAGGGGTTGGCTGCTGGCTGGCACAGCCAGGCAGGGGAAAAACTCCACAGCAAAGTCCGTGGTTTTGAACTGCACCTCAAACATAGCAATCCACCAATTTGCTGTGCATCTCCAGCTGTCTATCCACTCCAATAATCCACGTGGGAAAAGATCCAGAGCCCCCCCCAACCTGATGACTAGGGAGAGATGGGCTACACATCTGTCCACACCGCCATCTTGCTCCGCCTCTGGTTGTGTCTTTTTTTTTTTTTTTTTTTTAGAGACAGAGTCTCACTTTATCACCCTCAGTAGAGTACCGTGGCATCACATCTCACAGCAACCTCCAACTCCTGGGCTTAGGTGATTCTCTTGCCTCAGCCTCCCGAGTAGCTGGGACTACAGGTTCCCACCACAACGCCTGGCTATTTTTCTGTTTTTGCAGTTCGGCCGAGGCTGGGTTTGAACCCGCCACCTTCGGTATATGGGGGCTGTCGCCCTACTCGCTGAGCCACAGGCGCCGCCCCGGTTGTGTCTTTTAATGGCAACAAAGAAGCCATTTATTTAGTGACTTTATATTTGTCCTCAATACCTCTAAGAGAAGTAACAAGTTGCACTGTATTTTTAGCATCAATGCTGTCATTCATCACCAAAGCATACAGTTTAAAATTGGCAGCTTTACTCTCCAAGCTTCTTTCAATAGATTTTACAGTATCTTCAATTCTCCTCACTATAGTCTGGTGAGACAAACTAATTTTAGAAATATGTCTTTTTTTCGCAGTAAATTACATCTGCCATGCTTTCCATACATTGCTTAATAAACTTACCAGTAGTTTTAAATTTTTTGCTATTAAATATGCTGCCACGTTACTAGCTTCTTCTTTTTTTTTTGGAAACAGAGTTTCACTTTGTTGCCCTTGCTAGAGTGCCATTGCATCATAGCTCACAGCAACCTCAAACCCTTGAGCTCAAGCCATTCTCTTGCCTCAGCTTCCCAAGCAGCTGGCACTACAGGCTTCAACCACAATGCCCAGCTATTTTTAGAGATGAGGTCTCACTCTAGCTCAGGCTGATCTTGAAACCATGAGCCCAGGCAATACATCCACCTCAGCCTCCCAAGTGCTTGGATTACAGGTGTGAGCCACTGTGCCTGGCCTACTTTACTAGCTTTTACAATGAAATGCATCTAAATTGTAACTTTAAAAAAATTGTTGAAAAGACATACTTTTTCAGTTCGACTGTTTTGTTCTTAGGACACAATCCTCCATGTGCATCAGATTTGACACCATGTTTTTGCATATAATGCATTTTCTAATTATAGTTTTTGAAAATTTATGCAATTTTTTTTATTAATTATGCAAACAGCATTACAATTTGCCACAACAAAAGGAATTATCTGTCCCTTTCCATTGACCAATCTGTAATTTTCTTTTTTTGTTTTTGTTTTTTAAGACACTGTAGAAACCACTCTGTGATTTAAAAAAGTACTAATAGAAAAGGTACTATATTTCCCTTTTTTATAAAAAATAGTTGACAGGAGAATAGAAAGCAAGGCTTAGGCCCTTCCATAACTTGGCTGCTGATTATGGCAGCCAATTGCAAAGTGGGTCAGGCGATATTTGAGGTACCTCCATAGTGTGGAAAATGCCTTTAATAATGAAATGCAAATGCTTACATGACTTCTAAATAATATTAACTGTCTATTGTTGAAATGTCAGGTTAAAATATTATTGATAATCACTACCACACTGAATCACCATGAGCTCATGTAATGTCTGATGGTATCAATTTAATGGTGCTTGAAAGATAACATACTGAAGGCCACATACCACCATAAAACTGAAACCATACATGTGCACAAATAGTGAGAGCACACATGTATTTGTTTTATATGACACTGTGACACAACATTGCCATCTATAAAGCTACTCTCTAGAACTAAGCATTTGAGTTTCCACCAAAAAATATCATAATGTTTTAAGTAAGTTTACAATTTTGTATTGGGCTGCACTCATAGCCATTGTAGGCCATATGAAGTCTGTGGACAATGGGTTGGACATCCCTAATTTAGAGCATTAAGACATTTCTGTAAGATTGTGTGAATATGACTGAGTACACTCATCTGGCAGTGACATTTTTCTGGACTAAAGGAAATAATTATCTAGTATATATACAAGAATTTATAAATTTGTTAACTATTTCAAAATAAATATCTTTGTAAGTAACAAATATTGCATGATTGGAGAGTACTGATCTCTAAGTGTGATGCCACAGTTCTTATTCATAATATTTTATTGCCTGAGTAGTTGTCTAGAAGACTTTTTCCTACATTTTCTTCTGGGATCCAGCAATCCCACTACTGGCTATTTACACAAAGAAGAAGAAATCAATTTATAAAAATAGCAAAATCACTCAAATGTTTATCCCAGCATAATTCACAATGGAAAAGTTGTGAAATCTACCTAAGTATCCATCATTTGTGAGTGGATAAAGGAAACATGAGATGTATCTGTGTGTGTGTGTGTATACACACACCAAGAAATACTATTCAGCCATAAAATGGAGTGAAATAGACACTGGAATTCCAATGAAATAGACATTAAAAAGCATGTAGGGGAAACAGTCTTGTATCAGCAGGCCTGTTTAAATTAAATACCTTGCAGTCACAATGCTTATAAATAATTCAGTTCAATTATTACATGCTCAAAACTGTTTCAGGCACTGCAAGGGATATGAAATGTGAGAGAAAATTTTTTGTTTCTTTGTTTGTTTTGTTTTCTAGTGAGAGGAAACTCACTTGATAACAACATACACCCATATGTTAAGAATTATTAATGTCTATTTTACTGGCTTTCTTTTTATGGTTAATGTGCATCTTGATTACATATGCCTTAAATATTTTCTAGGTGAAGATTATTTAATCCATGCTATGTACAACAGAATGTGGAGGCCTCAGCTCTCTTATGCTAAATTGCTTTTAAAATTATTTTCTAAGAAGAATGTGAGTTTTATTTATAGATCCTCTTACCACTGAGCTTGAATGATGTTCTACATTGTACCTCTCAGATTAAAAAACAGTTTTAAAACATGAAATATCTTTTAATCTTAGAAAGGAAGCAAGTGCTCCTAAAGTCATAGGGACATGTCAAAAGGACAAAGAGTTGACTTCCTACAGTAGGCTAATTGAGACAGCATTTGAACATCAAAATAAACACTAATGGTAACAGATTATACTTTTTTGAATAAAATAAGAATCCATGAATCCACAATGATAAGTAAATGGGGAAGAAGAAAAAGCTATTTCTTATAGTAGAATGTGAACTAGTAAATATGGAAGGATTGATGGTGCTAGGTTTCAGGGCAGTTAGTTGTCTGTATCTTAAAATGAACAGGTTACAGGCAGCTGCCTGCACCCTAACCCTGGAGAAATTTTGTCAAAAAATGACCAGCACCACAAAGTAAGGCAAACGTGAAGCAAAATTTATTAAGAAAGGGAACAACAACAAAAAATAAATAAATAAAATAAAAAAATAGAAAAGGAACAATAGGTTTACAGTGTAAGAGCAAGATATAAGCTTTCAGAGCAAGATATGTTCACCATATACAGCAAACATGCCCCCATTGTCACAAAAAGGAAACAACTTTGAATAGTATCTTTATAGTGGAAAAACATGGAGTACATAAGCAATCAAAGTAAAATCATCAATATTGGAAGAAATTAGTATCATTTATTTTCTCTTAACACACCTTGAAAAGGCTATGCCACTTTTCTGTTATTCTAGTTAAAATGTATAAACTAAACATAAGCATGAGGAAATATCTGCTGTTTAGGAATATTTCTCAAAATAAGAAGTCCGTTTACTTCAAAAAGATCAAAAATTATATAAACCAGATGAAGAAATGATTCAAACTAAAAGATAGTAAATTGACATGAGGATTAAATATAATGCATATTCTTGTATTGGGTCGTGGGTGGGAAAATTTTATAGCTTTAATTGACATTGTTTTGACAATTGTAGAAATATACTTATAGTCTTTGGGTTAGATGATAGTATTCAATTGATATTACACGTGTGGATTTTGATAACAGTATTCTGGCTATATCAAAAACATTTTATTTTTATTTTTCTAGGAAACCTGCACTGAAGTATTTAGGGATGCAAAGAACTATTTATGTGTGCTATGGCTTGTTGAAGGTAAGGGGTCTTGGTTCCCTGAACCCAGTTGGCCTAATTCAACTACTCATCAGAACAAGAAAGTTCAACCGAGGCATGGCACAAATAGGAACTAAAAGTGTGAAGAAAGTGAAAGTAAAACTGGATAATCATAGGCAATGTGAATAGAAAGCAAAAGTAACTTAACACAGGCTGTAGTATAACAAAGACAAATTTTATTTAAGAACAAAGAAAACGTGTGGAGCACTTTCAGAGAGAATTGGAAGTGAGTCTCGCTTATATGTGAGAAGAGAGAGATGGGATCGAAAGGCAGTGTAGAGGCATAAATATTCCCTTGTTGCCACTTAAAATTGTTTGCAACTTTATTATTGGTCTCTCTGTGCCTCTGGACACTTTTGTCCTTTTCTTCTTCTAGTTTTTTCCCAGAGAGATACTGCTACTTTTCATGTTCTGAACTTAATTTTTATTAAATAATAATGGTATACATTTATGGAGTACAATGTGATGATTTGATATAAATGTGGAAAGCTTAAATAAAACTGATTAATGTAACCATCCCCCACTTATTTTTTGTGGTAAGACATTTATAATATACTCTATAATAACTAATATAGTTAGTTGTTTTCAAATTTACCCTTGCATTGTGCACATTAGGTGAGACCCCATCAAATACCCTCCTTCCACTCGACCTTCCCCTTCCCCTTTCCTCTCCCTCTTCTCCTCTCCTTCTTTCTGGACTATATTTGTGTTTTATCATTTGTATGAATGTGTAAGTGATTATATATTGGTTTCATGATAGTATTGAGTACAGAAAATACTTCTTTTTCCAATCTTGAGATACTTTACTAAGAATAATATGTTCCAGCTCCATCTAGGTAAACATAAAAGATGTAAAATCTCCATCTATTTTATGGGTGCATAGTAGTCCATGGTACACATTCATCACAATTTTTTAATCCATTCATGTGTCAGTGGGCATTTGGGCTGCTTCTATGACTTGTCAATTATTAATTGGGTTGAAATAAACATTCTGGCACAAATGTCTTTGTTGTAAAATTATTTTTGTTCATCTGGGTGGATACCAAGTAATGGAATTGCAGGATCAAGTAGTAGGCCAACTTTTAGTTCTTTGAGAATTCTCCATACTTCTTTCCAAAAAGACTGTATTAATTTGCAATCCTACCAGCAGTGTAGAACTGTTTCCTTCTCTCCACACCCACACCAAAATCTGTAATTTGGGGACTTTGTGATATAGGTTAATCTTACAGGATTTAAATGATATCTCAAAGTGGTTTTGATTTGTTTATCTGATGATTAAAGTTGATGAGTATTTTTTCATGTATTTATTAGCCATTCACCTGTCATCTTCCTGTAAGTCTTCTGTTCAAGTCTCTTGTCCTCAAAGAAATGAGGCTGTTTGTTTTTTTATTATTGATTAATGTGAATTCTTTGTAGATTCTAGTTATAAGGAACTTGTCAGAATCATAACCTGCAAAAATCTTCTCTCATTATGAAATCTGTCTGTTTGCTTTACTTGTAGTGGCCTTAGCTTTGCAGAAACGTTTTAGCTTGATCAGATACCAGTAATACATTTTTGAGGTTGCTTCAATTGTCGGAGGAGTTCTCCTCATAAAATATTTTCCCAAGCCAATAACTTCAAGCAATTTTCCTGCACTCTCTTCTAGTATTTTTACAGTTTCATGTCTTAAATTTAAATCTTTCATCCAGTGAGAATCAATTTTTGCTAGTGGTGAAAGTTGACTTCCAGTTTCAGTCTTCTATGGGTCGCTAGACAGTTCTCCAGCACCATTTGTTAAATATGAAATCATTTCCCCAATACATGTTTTTGTTAGGCATATCAAATATGAAATGATGATATGTGGCTGGGTTCATCTCTAGATTCTTTATTCTGCTCCATATATCTACATCTCAATTTTTTGGTCAGTACCATGCTGTTTTGATAATTATAGGTTTGTGGAATAACCTGAAGTCTGGTAATGTGATGCATTCTGATTTGTTTATATTTCAAAGTAATGTATTGGGTAGTCAAAGTTTTGTTCTGATTCTTTAAAATATGACCTTGGTACTTTGAAAGAGATTGTATTAAATATGTAGATTGTTTTGTGTAGTATGGACATCTTAAGAATGTTGATTTTGGGTGGTGCCAGTTGTTCAGTGGGTAGGGCACCAGCCCCATATACCATAGGGTGGCAGGTTCAAACCCAGGCCCAGCCAAAACTGCAACAAAAAAAATAGCTGGGCATTGTGGTGGGGGCCTGTAGTCCCAGCTACTTGGGAGGCTGAGGCAAGAGAATCACCTAAGCCCAAGAGTTGGAGGTTGCTGTGAGCTGTGTGATGCCATGGCACTCTACCAAGGGCGATAAAGTGAGACTCTGTCTCTACAAAAAAAAAGAAGAAAATAAAAAAAGAATGCTGATTCTTCCCAGCCATGAGCTTGGTATGTTTTTCCATTTGTTATTATCTTTTTTTTTTTTTTTAATTGTTGGGGATTCATTGAGGGTACAAGAAACCAGGTTACACTGATTGCATTTGTTAGGTAATGCCCTCTTACAATCGTGTTTTGCCGCCAAAAGGTGTGGCACACACCAAGACCCCAACCCCATCGCTCCTTCCCTCTCTCTGCTCTTACTTTCCCCACCCCTCCCTCATTCTTTCTCTTTCTGCTCTCCCCTTCCCTCACCCCCACCGTGTCATTAATTGTCATTAATTGTCCTCATATCAAAATAGAGTCCATGGGATTCATGCTTCTCCATTCTTGTGATGCTTTACTAAGAATAATGTGTTCCACTTCCATCCAGGTTAATACAAAGGCTATAAAGTCTCCATTTTTTTAATGGCTGAATAGTATTCTATAGTGTACACATACCACAGCTTGTTAATATCTTAAGCTATTCCTTTTCTAAGAGTTTCATAATTCTCATTATAGAGATTTTTCATGTCCTTTGCTAGATAAGTTCCCAGGTATTTAATCTTTTTTTGGAACTACTGTAAAAGGCATAGGGTCCTGGACTATATTGTCACCTTGACCTTTAATTGGTATATATAAAAGCTACTGATTTGTAAGTATTGATTTTGTATCCTGAGACACTGCTATATTCCTTGATCACTTCTAAGAGAATTGTAGTCAAGTCCTTGGGTCTTTCCAGGTATAAGATCATGTCTTCCATGAGGAATGAGAGTTGACCTTCTCTGATCCCATTTGAATACTTTTGGTCTCCTTCTCTTGCCTGATTGCAATAGCTAGGATTTCCATTGCTATATTGAATAGCAGTGGTGACAATGAGCTTCCATGTCTAGTTCCAGATCAGAGTGTAAATGTTTTCAATTTTACTCCATTCAAAATGATATTGTCTGTGGATTTGCTGTGGATGGTCTCTATCAATTGAAATGTCCCATTTAAGCCTTTTTTTGTAAGTGTTCCCATCATGAAAGGATGCTGAATATTATCAGCATCTTTTTCTGCATCAATTTTGAGAATCACATGGTCTTTGTTTTTTTATTTTACTTATATGGTGTATTATATTCATATATTTACATATGTTGAACTGGCCTTATAACCCTGGGATAAAACCAACTTGATCATGGTGTTTAATTTTTTTGATGTGTCCTTG
>CAUYRH010155965.1:0-39247 GCA_963574655.1 Perodicticus potto | reverse complement strand
CTGGGGGGAAGGGGCACCTGGTTCAGGACACTGAGCCTTTTCTCTAGGGCAAATGATTGGGAACTGTTTGCTTTAAAGAGTATAAAAGTCTACTTTTAGTAATAAAAGTAGAATATAAATGTCTTCATATAGTGATTTAAAGGCCATGAAGGCTATGTTAAATAGTTTAATGAAAATATTTTAGATTGTATATAAAGTCAGCATATTGTGCCCCATGATTGCACTAATGTACACAATTATGATTTAATAAAAATTAAAAAAAACCAAACAAAACAAACAAAAAAAAGAGTATAAAAGTCATGTAGGTCTAACTCGTTCTCAAGGGTTTGGACTGTTCATTTTTAAAAGTGATAATGTACCACTCCCATCACATACACACTTTGAAACTTAAACTAAGTTTGCCAGTGGGAAAACATCTCAAATAAGAAGATCAGAAGGCTGTGCCCACTGGGCAACAGAGGTGGCATTCCAATGCAGTTTTACTCCACTACACCTGAGTGGTAACTAGACCTTTCCATTAGCAAATGTACACGGTTGAGAATACATTTTATATTGTTTCTCCAGCAACTTCACCATCATTCCTCATAAAAGCACAGAGGGCTTTCTCTCTCCTATTTCTACTGATCTCTCTGTCCCTCTGTTATTTATTAAAATGTGCAATACAACAAGAGAAAGAAAAGATTACCTTGCTTCCTGCCATGCAGGATGGTATGCAGAAGGCCAAGGTTAAAAGCAGCATTTGGTTTCTTAAGCCTCTCTAATGTATAGGTGTGGAAAAGCAATCTGGGACCAGAGCTTAAAGCAGTGACTCTCTGAGGATAAAAACTTGACTTTAATTTGGACTCTCTGGCTAAGATAAAATCTGCCTCTGCTATCATTATCCCACTTATGTTTGTCCCCCACTCTCTTTTCACTCTGCCACCCAGCTGAGTGAGAAGAAATTAACCTGACCTTGAAGAATACTCAGAGAATCTCCAGGACCGTCAGCCTTTCAATAGGCAATAAAATTCCAGAGACCTACCAACATTTAGATCATAGACTCAAGGGCCTGAAAAAGACCTTAAGCCACATTAGAAGAAAATGAAGTTTGGAGGGCTAAAGCGACTTAATCCAAAGGGGTGAGGTAGCTGGAGGCAGGGGTAGAACCAGAATGAGGCCTCAAACTCTCAAGCTACTATTTCCACTTACATCATGACTGGGCTCTACCCATGCTCTGCAGGTCCAGACCACTCATGAGGAAATCTGTGCACGTTATGGCTTTTACAAAATGTTTGGAATTCTCTGGTGTAAATAAAAACTCCTGAGAAACATTCTCAGAAACAAACAAACAAACAAAAACAATTCAGAGGTCATAGAAGGAGGCTTTTATTTATTCATTCTTGTGCTTAAGAGATCTTTATCCAGATCAAATGTATATATCAAAATTAAAATTGGATTTTTTTTTTTTTGTACCCAGGAATGATTAGGTCACATGTTTCAGTGCAAAAGCTTGCTTCCATTTATGTCTCTGTGATCTGTCTCTGTTCAATACACTTGCTATTTCTGGTTTTATTTTATGATTATTGTTGTTTTTTGAGACAAAGTCTCATTCTGTTACTCAGGGTAGAGTGCCGTGGTGTCATATAGCTCATAGCCTCCTCAAACTTGTGCACAGGAGATCCTCTTGCCTCAGCCTCCAGAGTAGCTGGGACTACAGGTGCCCATCACAACAACTGGCTAGCTTTTCTATTTTTAGCACAGTCGGGGGTGGGGGGTCTCACTCTTGCTCAGGCTGGCCTCAAACTCCTGAGCTCAAGCAATTCACCCACCTCAGCCTCCCAGAGTGCTAGGATTATTATAGGCATGAGCCACCATGCCCAGCCTATTTCTGGTTTTAGATTCGGGTTCAACCTGTGGGCAGTGGGTTAGAACAAAAGTAAAGAGTATGGACTTCTAACCATCCTGGAGCGCAAAGGCTGAATTTGATTTTGGATTTTACTTATTTACACTGACTGCTTGGCCCCTGAAGACCTTTGTGTTTGTACTTCCTTTTTAGAACTTCTCTCCTCATGCTTCCTGGGCAAGAATGAAGCTGTGGGTGGCGAGTCTCAGTGGGGAATCTAAAGACAGCCCTTCAGGGAGGTGACAGCTTCTACCTCCCACTCTAGACCCCCAGACCTCTTATAACCTTGAGTGGTCAAAATGAATAAACAAAGTTATCCCCCTACATGGGCTTCTCTGAGAAGAGAATACTTTAGAATCATATTTGTCTTGAAACAACCTGGTTTTGTAAATGGAATCCATCTTATGGAATTGAATAAAAGAGTGAAATAAAACTACAATGTGTACTATTACAGAAAGACCTGTTAAGAGTTATTTGGAGAATTTTTGCCTAGAATGTTTATAACCATCAGCACTATTAATTTTTTCCATTTTGAGAAATGTCCTCACCCAAATATGCCTACACAACCTACTTTCATTCATTTATTTTTTTCTAAAGATATGACAGCATCTGTACAGTTTTAGAAATAATTGCTATCCTCCAAAGTTGTGTGTGTGTGTATGTGTGTTTTGTTATTGTTTTGTTTTGTTTTTTAGCAAAGTGCTTTCTGGTTTATTGGCTTTCCTGGACAATCTACATCTCATAGTTTTAAATGAATATCTCTCGGATGGATTTTGAATAACATAAAAAGATAAAGCCCGTATGAGAATAAAGAATTATGAAATGCAATTTAAGCTGTCATATATGAATTTAGTTGATTTTTATTCCCTGAATAATCTCCAAACAAAAACATTTTATGAAGATAGTACCCTTGAGAGTTAAATATCTTTGCAGTTCCTTTCAAATAGTTTTCTTTCTAAAAAGTTCAAACATACTATATTCCACAAACTCAAAATCCCTGCAGCCAGTGTAGAAAAAAAAAATTAAACATTAAAATTTTCCATTTCTGGGTGCCGCCTGTGGCTCAAAGGAGTAGGGCGCCGGCCCCATATGCTGGAGGTGGCGGATTCAAACCCAGCCCCGGCCAAAAACCGCAAAAAACAAAAAAACAAAAAATTTTCCATTTCTTTTACACATGCCTGTAGTAAAGGAAAGAAGTCCTTTTATTCCTACTGACTTGATTTATTCAAAGTTAGTTCTGTATCTGCTTAGTAATGTTTTAAAAATTTGTACCAAGTCACTCCTTTGGTGGTCATCCATTAGCTCCACAGAAGGGAGTTAAAGTAGAATCTGTTCTATCTATATTTAAATGTATTCTAAATACATTTATTAAGTTTGTAAGTTAAAATACTAACAGTGAAAAACCAGAACATTCTCTCAGGGTGATAAAGAAAGCCATGTGGCTCTGAACCTTCCTCTGTTGCAAAAATAAAACAAACAAACAACAACAAAAACAGCCCCCTGATTTCCATGGGGAACTTTAGGAGACGTTTTGGAAATTCTCCTAAGAGAATAAAAGAGTGAAATAAAACTACACTGTGTAATATTACATGAGTCTGAAACTTTAGGAGATGTTTTGGAAATTCTCCTAAGAGAATGTATTTCCATGAGTCTGAAGTGGTCACTGCATTGAAAGTTCTGTCACTTGTCATTCAACTGGGCTTGTCTACACTGGGATTTCACTGGCAGAGCTTTGTAAGATGCTGACAGTGTTCAGAGAAGACTGGTGTCCACAGCTCAAAGCTTGCACTTAACAGGAGGGAATAATGAAACATATTCAACTCTCAGGGACAAAGCAAATTAACTTTCTCCTCGAGAGCATGGCAGTTTTTCCCATGTTGGTGCCTAGGATAGAGGACGTTTTTAACTGCATGATGTATAGGTCCATCTGATTTCTCTGTTCTTAAAAAAGCAGCAAACTCCTTCTTTGGAATAATAGATTTGCTGAAGACATAAGCATTGCTGTAATCATGCATTTTATGAACCTGATGAGCATACTCTCTCTGTAGATGTCAAGTGTACAGTGAAGACCTTTTACGCCCACGTTCTCTAGGCCTGCGTCAGAGGTGTTATGTTGTTTCACCCTTGTAAGACTTGTGAAAATACATCTTCAAACTTGACTCGGGGAAATGTTCAAATTGAAAATAGCCCTGGACCAAGTGCCCAAGAAAACACAGCTACTCAGCTCAACCAAACATTTGTATTTCTAGGAAAGCTGGGCCACTGCCGGGAATCCAAGTTCAAAGAGATAAAGCTATGGGATAACAAACTCCATCTGTTCTAAAATGCTAAGACTAACCTTCCTGCGTTTCTGTCTGGATACCAGTCTGCCTTTATTTTGTATATTTTTTTTATTTAGAAGCCAAGGATGCCATTGCAATTATCATCCTCAGGTAGGGGTGTATGATGGCCACCAAGGAAGGGGGGTGAGTTGGCAGTAGAAAGGGGCACACAGTCTGCTCACTCTGTTGATGTTGTGACAGTGCTACAAACACATCTGAAATCTCACGGGGGAAGACATCAGTGCCAGTCAAAGAATGGATGGCTCAACTCACCTATTAATTTCTAGATATGCTGTATCGACATCAAAGTCATTATGTTTTGATGCTAATTTGTTATAGAGTCCTGAGTTAAGAATGGTTTTCTGAAGTTTAAAGTTATAGTTTCCTGAATGCTCCCATCCATTCCCCGTCAATAGGTAGGTTAATGATAAGCTTTCATGATTAGCCTGTTTTTGTATCTGTTTTTGATGCTCTCAGCCTCACAGTAACAAAGTTAATACTGAGAAGTTTTATTATTTTATAAAGATGCATATTTGTTAAGGCTCTTGGCCTGAATTTAGAGCACTCGTTAGTCTGCGGAGTGATGGTTGGAATCTGGGACATAAGACCGGGGCTAAATTTCCTTGCCCTCCTAACCCCAGAGAGTCTTTAGAAAAATAGAAACAAAAGAGCACAAAGTACTTAAGGTAAGACACTGTTGTATTCATAATATAGAGAAATAACCCCCGTGCCTGGTGGACAGCAGCTGCGGTTCTCCACGGGGCTACAAAACTGTGCTAGTAATAATTTTAATTGGATGCTATCTTCGCTGCCTTCAGAAAGCATCATAAAATGGAATTATTACAGGCTACCAGTGCACTTAGAGAGCCGGCCTCTCACGGAAGGAAACAGATAACATTCATCCTTTGGAGGGCGACATCAATGGGCTTCTATTTGTTTCGTTTACATGTATCCCCAGTTGCCTGCTACCTGCTTCCTCTTCCCTCCGTCTAAGAGATGGATGTGAATTAGACGCTGCGGCCCCGGCCCTGGACCGGGGATGCCCGACCCCGCCGGGGGCCGCCGCGCTCCCGGGGACGCGGGGAGCGTACCTGCAGAGGGTTGGGCGGCGTGAGCGGCGACGGAAGGCCATGTCCCGGAGACTGGCTGGGTCTCTGCGGGGGGCTGGAGCTCTGCGGGCTTGGAGACGGTTGGTTCTGGCTCTGGGGGTGGGAGTGGGCTGGATGCTGCGGGGGCTGCGAGGCGGGAGCGGGCGGCTGCTGGGAGGCCAGCGGCGGCTGCTGGGGCGGCGTGGGCTGCGGCGGCGGCGGCTGCGGGGCCGTCTGCGGGGCGGGCTGCGGGTGCTGGCTGGGTGGCGGGGCGGGCGGCTGCTGCTGCTGCTGCTGCTGGAGCTGGAGCTGGAGCTGCTGGAGCTGGGAGTTCAGGGATGAGGTAGCTGCAAGGGAAGAAAGCGCATGGGGAGGTCAACGCCACCGGGGCCTTGCTGGGTCCGCGCTGTCACCGCCTCCCTTAGGGAAACCGTGCCCTCTGCCCCTGGGGCTCTTGGGGATGGAAGGAGGAGGGAAGTCTCTGGGAGAAAGAAAGTCACTTCTTGGGCACATCTTAAAATTGTGTAAGGACCCGAATGTAGCGCGTGGGGTGTTGCTTTTCGAGGTGGAGCGTAGCGGGTGGAGGTCGTTGGTCAGGAAGTACTTTGACCCTCTCCTCCCCAGACTGCTCGGGAAATGCGCGCGTGCTCTCGAGATCTGAGTCAGAGTTTTAAAGTTCGACCAATTTAATTCTTTTGGGAAATGCCTGACTGGAGTTAAGAACAGAAAACGGAATGCTCTGCAGTCTCCTTTTCATCCATCGCCAACACTGTGAATGGTGTATTTTCACTGGCTACTTCAGACCTCCGCCTTCCGCTTAGACTTCTTAGCTTCAGGTTTCTACAGGGCGTTTTTCTTTTTAAGTTAAAGAGAGTACATGTTTCTCCATCTCGCAGGGTCAAAAACCTAAGTCTCGGCTGTTTTGCCTGCTGAGCCCCCAGACTGGAAGGAGCACAGTAGGGCAGAGCAGGGTACAGTGTGGTCAGACACCCCCAACCTGGAGGACAAGCTAGGAACAGCACGGCAGGTAAGAGCTGGGTGCAGAGTGGGGATCAGACACCCCCAAGCTCCAGGACAAGCAAGGGATCGAGGGAATAAGAACATCTTTTAAGGTCTCCTTATTATGGGAAAGGTAAGAGTTGGTGAGAAAGGCTCTCAGTAATAGCACTGTCTTGTATGCCTATTTAACACGGGATAATTTCTGCAGGAAATTTCAGCAGGAAGGTAGTTCCTTGGATCCAAGACGGTCTACAGAAAATTATGGCTAAAGACCAAGTTCACTTCCTTCTTTGCCCAAATTTCAGTGTAATAGCTTTCCAACAATCTCATGAACAAACTGATATAAGGATCAATGTTGAACCTGCCAGACTTGGCTGCAATGTTTTCCTCCTTCTTTTGCCTAGAATTAGATAAGATTTCCAAAAATAATAACTCCCATTTACAACATTAAACTAGTCCCTATTAAAAAAAATCTATTAGTTTTATGTCCTTGAAAAACGTACCTACGTTGAGCCATATATTGAGGGCACCTGAAGAACTTTCTCTGTAAGAAAATCATCCAGTAACTATTTTTTAAAAATAAATCATTTAAAAAATTTTATCGAATGCCAGCTGGGCACTGGTAATGTGCCAGGTAATATGTGAAATTTAAAAAGAAGACATAGTCTTGCTTTCAAGGAGTTTACAGTCTAGGTGGGGAAGTAAGATTTCATTCTTTGCAAGAAATAATTAGGTTCAGATGTACCTCTTAAAGAGTTCTGTTAATGGTAGATGTGAGATACATATCTGTTAATTGACTAAATGGTCAGCAGTGTGAAAGTGACCAAAAGGCTAGGAGAGTCAGGAGAGGGGCTCTGCTGTGGGCTGGAGAGGCCAACAAGCCATTCCCGGTGGGTGTGGGATATGAGCAGAGAGAGTTCAGGAGAGTGAGGTGTAGGAAGACAGGATACTTAGGCTGGAGAAACACCCAGATCATACAATGGCTTGGGTGATGCTTCTGAAGGATAATATAGAGAATGAATCGCCTGCAACCGAGGGTCTAGGAAGTTTTGAATAACTTGAAGCTTTCTAGAGAAGGTAGAGAGCCTATCTTGTGAAAGTGATGGGAAGGTGGACCCTTCTAATTAACCTTTGGTGTAAGTCAGATTTTAAACATATTAACTCAAGGGGAATGTGGCTGTATTGGTGAAATGACAGCTTGACCATTCCCAGGGCTGCCACGTACCAATTCTGTGCCCTCAAGTGCCATCCAGGGCTTCCACGACAGGCCATTGGGACAGCAATTCCTCCTTGGGCCATTGAATTAGTCTAGATCTGTCCAGACAGTCCAGTGTATGTCCTGTCTTGCTTGTAAATCCAGGGTGCTCTGGGGCTTGTGGGGCAACTCCACAGATGGAGGGGCTGTGTGTGAGTGGGAGCTATAAACTACCCCAGCATCATCCCCTTCACCAAAACTTTTAGAGGAAGGCCTGGTTTCGTCATTTCCCCCTCCCTGTCTCCTATTGTGGAAGATCACATTTTATTGAAGATCTGGAAGCCTAGCTCAATCCTGACCTCTCAAGATCTTCTGCAGTCTGGGGGACCCCAGAGGAGTGGGGCCTGATGGCTCCTTTGGTGGAGTTATAGACTTTGGGAACCTGATCGCATCTGGCCACCTGCCTGGTTCAAATCAAGCCCACCCTGATTCCTCTCAGGTGGGGAGCCCATATGTGAGTGTTTATTTTCATGGTTGACTTAAATACCATACTGCTTCATTTTCGTTAGAAAAGCATTTATCTAAATCAGCATTTAGAAACAGGAAAGACTGGGGAATATTGGCAGGTAGATACTGGCAGACGGGTAGGTGCAGCGGACCCTAACCTACTAATGAGGCCTGGTCCCAAATACGTCTTCTTCATGGCAGTGAGTTCCCTTTGCTGGGCCATTTCTTCCCCATAACAGCAGCTTGACTGGAAAGGCATAAACCTAAGCAAACCTCCTTTGGGTTCTGTAAACTACTAATAATCTGGTATCTGCAAGCAAAAAATGATGGAAAATAAAATATGTTCAGATATGTACGCGATGCAAAGAGAAACAGGAGGGGTGTAGAAGAACATAACTCTTGGTCTAATAAACGCCCAAGCCACACACACGCTAATATGAAAATGGGAGTTTAAAAAAAATGAGAAAATACCACGCTTTTAAATGGCTCCTTGCATAAAGCACAGGGAAGTGTAGACATGGACGAATGAAAGAAATAAGAAGAAAATCAGGACGGTTCAAGGATATATTTGAACTACGAAGAATGTTTGCAGATAAAATGATTCTTGTTGGAGTAAAACTCTGACCCTAGGCGTGGAAGATTAAAGATTTTACTCTCTTCCCTGGTATTTATGTCCTTTTATGATTGTTTCCTCTACGTCTGGTTATTATCCACTACGCAGGGCAATGTTCAATGTAAAATTTGACTACAATACCAGCAGCTATGAAAGGGAAAAAATGCACAGAAATACATTCGGAAAATTTGAAACTTTCCCATTTTGACAAGGAAACACAAAGCACAATTTCATCAAACCGATTTTCCTAGAGAGAAGAGAATGCTATGGCAAACCCAGCAGCTTGAAACTTCCAAATAAGTAACTTAACATCACAAAGAAGTAGCCAAGAATCTTGAACTTTTCTGTTCAGTTTCTATATACTGACTGTAAATTAGAAACAATTTTTCATATTAAATCCTTGTTAAAGGTTTCCTCAATGAACCCTGCACTTAAATAAAGCCATCTCATCAGAGGTATCAGAATTATATTGGATGGGATTTATATTGTGTTACTTCCAAGGCAGGGGAGTGGAAAGTTAAGAGCACCACGTATATCTACATTTACAAAGCAAGTCCCGGAAGATTCTGGAGAAATGCAAATGTGTCCTAAACTTTGCAAGATAAAGAAAGCAAAATGATACTTAAATGCTAAAGGACCATGATTCTTAGCAACATTGTAACCTAACTTTATGCCCAAATATAACATCATACTGTTATAATCATTTTAGTTGGTAACTAGACCTCAGCATTTTCTTGGGCTTTTTTTTTTTTTTTGGCCAGGGCTGGGTTTGAACCTGCCACCTCCGGCATATGGGGCTGGTGCCCTACTCCTTTGAGCCACTTGGGCTCTGTAAGTGTAGGCCTTGCCCGCTGGAGAGCACAGGTTTGCTGGGACAGAGCAGCAGGGCTACTATCAAAGTGACTTAGATTCATTCCTAAATGCGGTGAAGACACCATCCCTGAGGCTTCTAGAACTGCTAGGGGGGAACGAGTTCACTGGACACAGGGTGATTTGTGTCAAAAGTAAGAGGGTTTCATAGTGTGGAAAGTAGTTTCATTTAATATGATGAGTTAGCTTTTCAAGACAACTTTTTTTAACTCTGTTTTTTTAACTCTATTTAATTTTTTTTTTTAAATTTCAGAATACTATAGGGGCACACACATTTTGGTTACATAATTTGCTTGCATTTGAAGTGAAAGTTATAAGTGTGCAAGACAATTATTTGGGTAAATGAGATGACTGCCATGTTATCAATTAGAACTTGAACTCAGAAAGTTTAAATGACCCTCCCAAGTTTGCCCAGCCAGTGAGGGCTCTGGGTGCTTTCCAAAGCCTTAAAACGTGATAGAATCACTTGTACTGAAGGGGCAACCCACTTGCTCCTCAGGCTTTGAGCAAAGATAACTGCTCCCTTGCCATGCCCTCCATAGCTCCGCTCCTGAGAAGAGGTGGCTCTGGTGTCCAGCAGCTGACCAAGCCTAAATGGAATGGTCTGCTCAGTGACAAATGGTTCCGCTCCTGGGAAAGCATGTACAGTTGCACCTCTGTCCTGCTGCAGATCAAGCATTCTTTTTTAACCTGCTGATATGAAATGTAAATGTGTGTTTTGAGAATTAAGGTGCTGATTTGAGAACGAGCCAGGAGTTACTGTGAGGAACAGAAGCACAAGGTGTTTCAGGAAGGAATGGTGAGAGGCGTGGGGGCAAGGGGGTGGGGAGGGCCACTGCGCACTGATTCACGTCACAAGTTAGTGCTGACGGTAAGAAAATGTTCCCTCCATGCTTAGGGGCAGGGCGGCAGCCACGCCCTGCTCAGGCCTTGTGGCATTTTGTCTGTGGAGTATCAATGGGGTGGCACCTAACAGTTCTCCAGCTGGCTTTGTTTTTCACTGGGGACAGTGTCTCCCAGATCCACTCCCTTCCCCCAGTCTTAAAAAAAAAAATCACTGGGCCCATGAAACAAAGCAATGTTTCCCAAGCTAGTCTTTGCTTCCCCAACTGTATTTATTACTCACTTTTGTTGCCCACTGAAACCTCTAGAGGAAGAAAAAAGTGGAATCTATAGGATCTAACAGAATAACTCGATAGGAGGACTTAGGGTTAGTAAATAGGACATCCACACGTGCCCTCGAGATAAGAACATGTAAGGTAGCAGAACCAAAGGTGCAAGTCAGAAACCCCTTCTGGTGCTCTCATAAGGGCATCCCTGGCTAGCTACACTGGCTGGCAGGAGTTTGGCACAGTAGATGGAAAAAGGTAGATGGAGGATGACTAGGGATTTGGAAAAGCTCAGAAGACGAAAACTTGCTGGGAATTTTGCCTTTACTCTTGGTAGCAAGGTCCCCAAACAACCAGAGTCAAGTCTGTCTCAAAGGTTATGATGTGTGAGCACCTTGCATGTGGTCAGTGTTCTTGGTTCCAGAAACACTAATCCTTTTTAAATAAGTTTTTGTATTTAAGGCAGAGATCTAATTGTCCATGGAGATGTCGGGAGAAAAGAGGTAAATTCTTTCCATGAAAACACCCTTCAACTGTCCATGTATTGCCTCAGGCACCCAAGCTTCCTTCTTAGTTGGCATCTCAAATTACCATCTAGAATCACCTGGGGAGCTGATGAGGAAAGTGGGTTCCAGAGAGAAGGACAAAGTCTGCATTCCAAACACCCTCAGGAGATTGGGAGCCATTGCCCTTGGGGCATCTGGCCACCCATACTGGAGCTGCAGCCAGCGGGGAGGGGTGGCTCTCCCCTTGACCTTCAACCAACCAGGTCAGCCTACTTGTCCAGCTCCATGACTTTGAGACTATTTCATCTGAACAAATCGTTCTGCCATTAGCAAACACACACACACACAAACACACACACACACACACACACATACACACACACAAAGAACATAGACAAAAATCACTGAAATCCTTGGTTGGAAAGAAGAAGTCAGACACCTGAGAATCACCCAGTGATCTCTACTGCCTTCTTTTGGAAATCAGGGAGACTCACCAACCACTGCCTTTGTTGACATTTTAGGGCATGTTCTTGTTAGAGTAGTTTAAAAAGGGTTAAGTCCGACACATAACATTAGGTAAACCGAGAAGATAAAGAGTGAAGGATGAGTTCCCCCTGTACGAGAAGCCGCTGTGGCAGGACTCGCCCCAGAGGAGCTGCACCCACCGGCAGAGTGTCAGAGAGGCTAAGGAATTGCAGGGGGCGAGTCCCTTTAGGGAGCAGCTGACCTCCCTCCCATCTCCACCTGCAGCATGGTCCACAGCTGGGCCTAATATCTCAGAAAAATAAGAAAAAGGCTCTCTGCTACCAAAATTGAAAAACTATCTGGGGGAAGAATTAGGATTTTTAATGTGGACTTGGCAGCCTAAAGTACTTCTCTCGTTTCCCCACAGTCTCACTCTCATACGCTGGGCTCTGAATCAGGTCACTCTTCAAGTACTTAGGGGGTCCTTCCAGATTCCTCCTGAGTGCCAAGCAAATGAAAGAGAAAAGACCCACACCTACCTAGTTCCCTCACTGTAGAACACCAAGAATAAGGATCTTTTAAAATCCCAAAAAGATGACTGGTCATGGTGGCTTATGCCTGTAATCCTAGCAGTCTGGGAGGCTGAGGCAGGTGGATTGTCTGAGCTCACAGGTTTGAGACCAGCCTGAGGAAGTGCGAGAACCTGTCTCTAAAAAAAAAAAAAAAAAAGCTGGGTGTTGTGGCAGGTGCCTATAATCCCAACTACTTGGGAGGCTGAGAGGAGAGAATGGCTTGAACCCAAGAGTTTGAGGTTGCTGTGAGCTGTGATGTCACAGCACTCTACCAAGGGTGACAAAGTGAGACTCTAGCTAAAAAAAAAAAAAAAATCCATAAATCAATAAAAATAAAAAATAAAATCCAAAAAGATTTCAAAGAGAAAATAAAAGGGTACCTTGAAAGAAACATAAATTAAACTGACATACCTCTTATTAGTGAAACCATATATCTAAAATCAGAGAAGCGATGCCTTCAAAGTTCTAAGGGAAAATCATCTTGCACCAAGAATTCTATTGCTAGCTCAACTATCTGGCCAAAGGAAGAGCAGAGTAAGGCCCATTTGGGAACTCACAAGGACTTACATGTCTCACCTTGCATAATTTTTCTTACAAAGTCAAATAGGAACTTCAGTGAAATAAAGTCATGAGCTAAGAAAGAGGAAGACATAGGATTCAGGAAACAGTGTCTATCCCTCAAGAGAGGAACGCGAGGGACCCCGCTGTGTCCAGCTGCTCTAGACAGCAGCCAGTCTAGAGTGGAGCATAAAGGCAGAAGGCTGTAAGGTGAAATCTCTGCATGGTAATAACAAAATATTTGAGATTTTGGAAGAATTTGAGAATATGGAAAAAAGAAATAAAAAACATCAGGAAAAAATCGAAGTTTTTCTGCTAAAGTCACAATCCAGATATGAGAGAGCGGTTCCAAATTAGAACAAGAAGTCATTACGTTTCAAGAAGAAAAACTAGATGGATTCGATGCTAAAGAAAAAGTAATAAGTTAAAATTACTTAACTGATTACCATTGATGGACAGCCTAAGTGTCCATCAATGAATGGATGGGTAATGGAAAGGGGGCACATACATGTAATGGGATACTATTTAGCCATAAGAAGAATGAAGTTCTGTTATGTACAGCAAGGTGGATGAACTTGGAGGACTTATGTTAAGTGAAATAAGCCAGACACAGGAAGATGAATTCCATTTGATGCCACTCATTTGTGGGATTTTAGGGAAAAAAAAAGTTGATATCATGGAAGCAGAGAATATGACAGTGGTTACTAGAGCCTGGGAAGGCACAGGGGAGAAGAGGGAGTTGGTCAATTGGTCCAAATTTGCAATTAGGTAGAAGGAACAAATTCTGGTGTTCTGTGGCATAGTAGGTGACTATGGTTAACACTAAAATATTACAAAATCGCTAGAAGAGAAGCTTTGAATGTTTTCAGTACAAAGAAAGGATGTGAACTGCATGAAGTGATACATATACTAACTACCTCGATTGGCTCACTATACAACATAGATATGTGTTGCACATTTACACTATGTCAACGAAATAGAGTAAAATGTGGGGTGACTCTGAGCTCTTGCTGAAATATGAAAGGATGAATCACTTGGTTGTCTGAGCGTTGCTAAAATCCAGATCACCAGGGACACCTGCTTGTAGCACATTTTCTTGGTTCTGCAGGAATTAATAAAATAGCCATATTAAATTTGAGAGTGTTCACAGGCTCTGAATTTTTGGAACAACCTATGAACAAAGCATGACATATTTAATGAGAACACAAAGCTACCATCATTGACCATGTAGAGGTGAAAGGCTGGCAGAAGAAAGGAAGGACAGAATGTGAGGACCAGCACACGAGATGCCTCTATAGTTGGCAGAAGAAATAGGGATTTAACTATTTAAAGCTACATGGTTAACTAATTATAGGGCTGTACTTATGTTAAGAGGAGGGGGGAAGAGAAAATAGGAGATGTACCTGAGTGAAATCCTCACACACAGTAGCAAGAAATCCACAGAAGATACACTCAGTTAATAAACCAGGAATAGAGATAACTCAGAAGTCTTTAGAAATATGGAGGTAAACCCACAAGGCATAAAACTAGGAAGGGTTGAATGGGATTGCCCTGGGGGGAATAACCCTGAGGGTGGACAGCAGTATAGTTGAGAACTTGCTATGTCTTCTTCATAAGCCCGTTGGATGGAATTGATTTTTAACCACATGCATGTGTTACACTGATGAAAACATTTCTAAAAGTCAGTTTCAAAACTTTGGCTACATCTTGTATGACAGCAATGAATTCTTTTCTTTTTCTCTTTATTAAATCTTAACTGTGTACATGATGCATTTATAGGGTACAGTGTACTGATTTGATATACAAAGTGAAATGCTTACATCAAACTGTTTAACACATTCATCACCTTGCTTACTTATTTGTTGTGGTAAGACAATTATACTCTTTTCTTAACAGTTTTGACAGCAGTGAATTCTTACGTGCCAGGCACTGTTCTAAGCACTTGACGTTAATTTCCTTTTTGGTCCTCTTAAGAACCTTACAAAGTAAGTATACTACATTGGATTCTCCCAGATGCAGATTCAAGTGCAAATGATTTGGGGAAGGGCTCCCAGAGGAACCAGGAAGGCAGCAGAGGTTAGGTGAAATCCCAGCCTCCTTTTTGATTGCAGAGAGCTCTGAAACGTGAATAGCACCTAAGGGTTTGTCCTGTCTTGAAGAGTCCCCGTCGTCTTCCTATTCCTCCCTGTGCCAGGGAATCCTTTATTCACTGGGTGTGGGAGTAGGGACCGGGACAAACTCCAAACACAGTTAGCTCTTCCTAAGGGGAAGTGACTTCAACGCCCAAGAAAATCAAATAACTTCCTAAGAATGAGAGCACAGTATTTTAAAACTATTGTCGGAGGTAATGGTGCTATGTGGCCACATTAAGGTACTATTAAGAAAAAGGAAACCGCCTTCAGAGAAACACGATATACATTTCCATGGAGCTAATTGATTGGTGAAAACACAATCATAATAGGTCTCCTTGACGCTCTCTCCCTCTATATAACTATATATATGTGAACTTACATACTTACACATATAATATATACACTATCATGTATAATTATATTATATATACTTATATATAATTATTATTTACATATATACACAGAGGGTGCCAAAAATGTATACACATTTTAAGAAAGGAAAGAACTGTATTAAAATTGTAATACATAAGCCATGTTTGACTTCTGCAATTATAAGAGGTGCTCAGCATGACTTTCGTTACCGGTTATATATTGAGTGTTACAATTTTAATACAGTTTTTTCCATTCTTAAAATGTGCATACATTTTTTGGCATCCTCTTTATATACACACACACATCCCAGCCAGCCACATTAACGACATAGATAGTCTTTAAAAGGCTTCAAAAACTTGGTCTATTAACATTAATAAATATCAAACAGGGTGGTGCTCACTGAACAAAATAGAGATGGGGTTCCTGCTCTCCTTTGAACTGGTGAAGGCTTTATATGCTGACAGAGTGTAAGTGTTTATCAGATGGAGGTCAGTCATTGCTGGAAGGACAGAAATACAAACACTACAGAAGCCACTTCTGGAGTTGGAGAGGTGACTGGCGGTTGTGACCTCTCTGCCTCAGCCCTCAGATGTATCCCCTTGTGGGGATGTAAGTGGCCATTCTATCTGTGAATAATTGGTATGCCTATTTCTGTATTCATACTCCTCTGGCAACCTTCTGGCAGTGAGGATTCCCACGGAATTGTCCTTCACAAGAGAGAAGGTGAAGAACCATTGTATTTCTCTTTGTATATTAAAAGGTTTTATAATTTGTTTGATTCTAA
Source organism: Perodicticus potto (assembly GCA_963574655.1). Lineage (NCBI taxonomy): Eukaryota > Metazoa > Chordata > Mammalia > Primates > Lorisidae > Perodicticus > Perodicticus potto. Next base: position 23,274 of record CAUYRH010155965.1, on the reverse strand, counting down.
ACATTTTCTTCAGTATTGTGATATTCTGATTTGTCCTAGGACACTGATTAGATGTGGTCTCCTGAGCTCCTTAGGTTGAGATCAAGACTCTGGATGGATTCACTTTTGGCTCCATCAGTGACACCAACAGTGGCATGAAGCTTCTTTTGAAAAGTCAACAACAGACATTTGTTCCTGATTGTCCAAGAAATGTTCTCAAGGACTATTCCAGAGGATGCTGTCCCCATATATGTTCCATGGGGTAAAAAGTGTTCCAAAGCCAAAACTTTTGGGAGGTACCACATGTTGTACCCTATTTTTGGAAATCCATGTGAGCATTAGATGATTAACTACTACAGCTTCAGCATTAAAGAAACCTGATTAATATTTTCCATCCCACACTGACCCAATTCATTTGACCTTGGAATTCCACCATCTTGCTATTGTGAACACAAACATACGCATGTGTCTGGAACTAATATTGTGAGGGGTCCCCATAAATAACCTGAAGGTATCTCTGTCTGCTGTAGTCAGAAACGACCATTTTGTGAATGCAAGAATTGTATACATGTATAATTATAAGTATATAATTTATATAGTTTGTATCAGGGTCTCTGAAGGAAGTGGTGACTATTTTCAAGTTTATCCCTAATAACATTTCATGAACTAATTCATATGGCAAGCTGATCCAGTGTGGTGAATCTGGTTAATTTATACTGAAGAGAAACTTGAAGTGAGTGTAATAAACATCTTGTATTGATAAAAAATATAAATATGTGTTAAGTGATATGTATATAGGAATTTCTTTTTCTTGTTTTCCTTTTCTTTTTCTTTCTTTCTTTTTTTTTTTTTTTGAGACAGAGTTTCCCTTTTTTTAGCCGTGGGTAGAGTGCTGTGGCATCATCATAGCTCCCAGCAACCTCAAACTCTTGGGCTCAAGAGATCCTCTTGCCTCAGCTCCTGAGTAGCCAGGACTACAGGCACCTGCCACAATGGGGTAGTTTTTTGTTGTTGTTTGTTTTTTTGCCTATATTTAGTAGAGAAGGGGTCTTGTTCTTGCTCAGAGTGGTCTCAAATTCCTGAGCTGAACTAATCCCTTGCCTTCCCCTCCCAGAATGCTAGGATTACCCTCTGTGCTTGGCTACATAGGAATTTCTTAATAAATGAAGTTTCCTTGAAGGCAAAATATTTCAGATAGTGTGGTAGGAAAGGAGAAAGAAATATAGCCAAGAGACTTTAGGTATACAAAAGAAACAGGGCTGGGAAACTAGAGCTGGGACTTTCTATAACAGCTAGACAACCTGGAGGTTAGTGCCTTGTCCCTTGGCTCGGGGAAACATGACTGCTCTGGATTTTTTAACCTCGTATGGATAGCTTGTTCCCCAAACAAGCGTATAACATGAGTAAAGGAAGAATTTCAGTTCTATCAATACAGAACTTTTAAATAAGATCTTCCTTAAGAAAAATAAATTTAAATAACACTCTTCTACTTTTCCCATCGAATTTTCCAGTATCCTTTCATGTTAATCCAATATCACATTTAGAACGCCTGGGATTTTAATGTGCATTTTGGTTGAATTTTGGTAGGTAGATCCTATAAATTCCTTGATTTGCTTGATGGATGTTTTCATAACCTGCAGGGAATCTATTGACTGTGTATGGGAACACTGACTCTTTATATGAAATCCATTTAACAGATGAAACCAAATATATCCAGCAGAGAATCCCAACCCTCCCACAATAACTGGCATCCTTCGCTTACGGAGTTTGGTAGAGACTTGGTGAAGAATAGGGCAGGAGCAGGTATTCTCCTTGGATGTCAGTTCTCGGTGCTCTGCACATTCACCAGTATGTTAATGTCAAGTCATTTTTTTTTTTTTGAGACATTGGAGAGTCACCATCTGTACCTCACTCTCTTCTTGATACAGTGTGAGTTTAAGGAAAGAAAACGCATTTTGGTGAAATAGAAAGCAACTCAAAGAGGTACCCATGTAACATTCAACCTCATTATCTTTTTTCCATAAACATGCAAAACAATTATTTGCATTCTTGGTGGCCTCTTCTTAGAAGGCCAATCTACCCCGGAGGTCAAAAGATTTAAAATTATAGCTAACATTTCTTAAGCATGTTTTTTTTCCTGAGAATTTTTTCCTTTTTCAAAAATTAAGGTAGAAGAGAAGCCATATTCACTAAAAAATGATGCTAAGGATATGGGAGAAAGAGAGAAGTCTGTTCATTTTATATCTCTATGTTAATAAAATAATCATTTAAATTTAGCAGACAAAGCAACGCATACTGGTTTTCAAAGCATCAGTGGTTCCCTTCCCCTTCAAATGGAGATTTGCAGAAGAAAATATTACAGGCAATTCAATGGCTACTGCACCTAGTTTAAACACAGCACTGTGTTCACTCAAATTTCTTTTAGGCTATAGACACATGGGCCAGTGCTTATTTTCATGGTTGATTTAATCCATCCCCTCTGCCAGTGTGGGGATTATTCCCTACAGTTATTCTCCAGTGATCTGTCAGTTCAGATTAAAAAAAGTTAAGTGATGAAGATGGCGGTGGCTGAATCCTTTAGAAGGCTGTGGAAGCCAGAGTGTACAACAAGAGATTCCTTTTTAAGAATCTGACTGTGCTCTCCCTTTGATTTCACCCATATCTCCACATATCTTTCCTATTTACCTGGAACTTTAAACTTCCTAAACAAGCAATTCAATTTCGTTCCTGCACAACAACTTCAGTGTTGCCAGAAAACTTTTATGGATCTCACTTCATTGGTTCTTACTTATTTTTTGAGACGAGGAAGTAGAGTGTATTTCCTCTCACTTTACAGATGAGGAAATCTAAGACAGGATTCTAAGACCATGGGTATCCTAACTTTGCTTTGCCTTACAATAAATGATGATTCTTTCCTTAAGCTGTGCCTATTTTATATCTTGACATATAAGATTCAAAATATATCTTTGCTAAATTTGCAATTCCATTTATAGCCTCTTTGAAAAGAACCTGTAATGATGTGACTTTGTGTAGTAAAATATTACTCCAGTTAAATGTTAAAAATTACTCATACTATAACATAAATAATATTACTGTCCTCTTTCCATCACTGCAGTAAAATTTTTTTGGTAGGATAAGTAATATACTGCATGATTAATTTGGTTATTTTGTATTGATGTGCAAATTAGTCATTCAGTTCACATAATTCATTTTAAAGGCTTATATGGAGTAAGTTAAAAAGAAGATAACTAGTAGTTTTAAGGAAATAATTATATTACTGATAAATTCTACTAAGAGAAAAGGATCATCAAGAAAAGAATCCTGGGAAAATTCACAAAAGCAATTGATGCTGGAATATTAATGGGGCTGAGATGTAATATGATTGCATTACCTGAATGAGTACAAATGTTTTTGCAAATATCTCTTGGATTTTTGCCAATATGGTTGGTCTTGCTTGTGGGGGAGTAAAATACTATTATTTTTACTTTGTCTAATGCAGTGGAGGCAAAAGAGGAAAACACAAATCTATTGGTCAGTATAGGTTAGGTTATGCTGTGGTAACAAGCAACCTTAAAATCTCAGCAGAATTTACTTCTTTATATGTCATAAATTAGCTTAGTTCCTTGTAGGCATATTGGTTCCCAAGCTGATGGAGCAGCCACCATCCTGAAAATTACCAGAAGGAAAGAGAGCTTTTGAGGGTGGGGATTTAATGCTCTGGCCCCAAAGTAATATCCATCACTTTCTCTGGAAACTCACTGGCCAGTATTAGTCACATGGTACCACCCAAACATAGGGAGTCAGGAACTGTCATTTGGGAACTGAGCTGCCATTCAGTCGGGAACTGAAACTCATTGGCCAGCATTAGTCACATGGTACCACCCAGGCACAGGGAATTGGGAACTGTCATTTGGGAACTGAACTGTCATTGAACTGGGAACTGAAACTCATTGGCCAGCATTAGTCACATGGTGCCATCCAAACACAAGGGGTCAGGAACTGTCATTGAACTGGGAACTGAAACTCATTGGCCAGCATTAGTCACATGGTGCCACCCAAACACAGGGAGTCGGGAACTGTCATTTTCTCAATTCCCAGAGAGAGAGGGAGAGCCAGAGCATTAATGACCTCCAAAAACGCCTCACTCTGCCTCCAAGATAGTTTTCATATTTATTACTTTCTTTCCGTTCTTATTTCCCGGAGTGGAACCTCCTATGCCTTAGCCAGATCCTTGAAAGGGTCTATTAACTGACCTCTGATCTCCTGCTGCCCCACGCTCCCTTTCATTAAATTAGCTAATAATATTGTCAAGTCATGTGCCAAGTACTCAACTGTTACCAGAATTGTCTCTCTAAAGCACAGGTGAGATTATCCCACTAATTGAAAAAAAAATAAAAAAGGAATGCATGATATTTCTCATAGTACAAAAAATTAAACCATAGGTACTCAGCCTAGTATTAGAGGATGAGTGTGCGCCGACTTCAACCCACATTTTCAGACACATTCTAGGCTCTTCTGATAACCTCAGTTCTAGTTCAGAGGTAGAAGCGGTGGTACACGGCTACACACAGCAGCGGACTGGGATCCCCCACTTGCACGCTTACAGAATCAGGATGTTAAAAAGGTTTACTTTAGTTGACAAGATTGAAAAAATCAGGAAAAGGTCCAATAAAATATGCATAATCCATTTTTCTTAAAAAAAATATACACACAGGATATCTAGAAGGTCTGGCAACATGACTCTGTGTGGGGACTGGAGCCCTGCAGCGCCCACTGGGCCCACGGTCGCCAGGGTGAATTGCCTTCCTTTGCACGCAGTGAGGGCACATTGTGTTACACCTGCACTCCAATTAATGTATCCCTGTTTTTTCCTTTTACTGATTTGCTTCTTAAGGAAGGCAATTATTTTTTTATTCAGAGTTTTAAAAATCTTCCTGCCCTCTCTCTCAGCACCTGCTTATGGTAGATGTTCACTAAATAATTAGGAATAATCATAGGGAACTGCAATGGGATTGGCCACTTAATAACTTCCCTTTCTTCTTCTTACCTGTCAGGTATCACATGCTTGTTCTGGTTTAGTTCATGAAAGAAGTGATGTCATTAAAGAATTCTTGAGGATAAAGGGAGTCACTGCTCAGGTTTCTAGGAGAGTACTTATAAATCATGTGACCTCTGAGCATACAAGGAGCTGCAATTAACCTTGGGCAATGTTACAGATTTTTTTTTTAAAGTCAAGTTTCTGTGTTCCTTTTTGTATCTACACAGGCCAAGGCAGTCATTCTGATGCATCTGGAGCCAGATCCTCAAAATTCTGTAGGATATTTTTGTTTATGAAGTAGCAAGTTATCAAAGGAAGTGAATGAATATCTAAGGATTCAGGATTTGAAGGTGTGCTGTAGAAATTCCACATGAAATATGTATATAAGTGTGGTCAAAGAGGAAATAACAAGCTTAGAGAGCCCTGAAAGGTTATCTGGATAAAGAGAAAAGTGCTTCAGGTGGATCTGAGATGGACAGATTAAATCATAGTCTTAGAAGAGTGAAACATGTCATCCTAACCCAGGGCTGACCCAAATTCCACTCAATCTGGGAGAAACATAATAGAGCGTATGGATTAAGAGGGTTTGAGTTGAAGGTCAGGTTTTTAGTATGTTTGGGCTGGCAGGATGTAAAAGCCAGCCAAGCATAACAAACACGTTGCCCTGTTGAGTGAGCGGCTGGTGGAGGGGCCAAATCACAAGCAGGGTGGATGAGGGGGCCCACGGGTCAGTTACTCTTCCCTCTTCCCACATGGCCACACTCCACTCCCTGCCATCAGCGAATTCACGCTCTGCTCTTAAGGGATACCGGGCCAAAGCATGGGATGGATGAGCACGAAGTCACTCACAGGGCTAGCAAAACACTTCCAGATCCTGGGTGCTCATAAGGAATTAAGCATTTAGTACAAGTCTGAGCAGGTAATAGAAAAACCGTGTAGAGAAGATGAGAATTTGTGTTTTATGGCAACATAACATCTCGTAACTAAAGTTACTCCCTTCCTAAAGGTTCTCTGAGCTGCTTGTCTGGGCTGATGGAATAGTCTCCTGTTTTCTCTTCCCATTCGTATGTATTCAAGTACAGCTCCCTCCTCCGCCACCTGTCTTTCTCTCTCTCTCTTCCTTCTTTCTTCCTCCCCCATTTTCCTCCCTTCGTTCCTTCCTATCCAGCTTCTCTCCTTACTCTAAAAATTGACTGAGGACCTACCATATGCCAGGGATGTGCAGGCAGCTAAACTTACAAATGTTACTTCAACTTTGATTCTGCTTTCCTTCACATGCCATCTGGGGAAGCAGACCTGCAAACGTCCGACTATGATGCAATGTTGTATGCGAACAGGATTTCTGCTTGGTTAAGATTTTCCCTGTCTTCCAACATCTCTGAAAGAAGTACATGTCCTCAACCTTGACATTAAACCCCCTTCTGGTTTGCACTCCCTCCTCCTAAGTGCGGCTCCTCGTTCCAGCTACCTGCACTCTGCTTCACTCTCACGCTCAGCCTTTGCTGATGAGTTTTTCTGCCTTCTGAAATGGTGACACCCCCTTTCCCGCTCTGTTTCTGTCATGAGCCTATATTTCTTTGCAAACCCAGCTCATCTTTCCGGGCAGCCTCTTCGGCTCTCATTTAGCACATAGTGGGTGCAGTGAAGTGATGCCCCCATTACGGTGCCTACACACAGTAGGCCCCTTATCTGCGGTTTCACTTTCCCTGATTTCAGTTATCCGTGGTCAGTCATGGTCTGAAAACATTGCAGCATTTTGAGACACGTTCTCTCAAAGCAATGTGAGAGGCCACGTTCGGATAAATTTATTATCGTATATTATCATTGTTCTATTTTATGAAATAATTTTTATCGTTGTTAATGTCTTTCTGTGCCTGATTCATAAACTACACTTTGTAGGTGTGGAAGTATAGGAAAACCAGAGTATAGGGTTCAGTATTACCCACGGTTTCATGCATCCGCTGGGGGTTTGGAAGGTATCTCCACAGACGAGGGGTGCCACTGTATCTCTTTTGTAGTTGTTATCCGCATGGTATTGCCTTAGAACATTGTTGTCCTTGTTCCGACCATCCTGAGACTCTAGACCCGTGATAAGCTTTTTTGGATCATGAAACTCTTTGAGAATCTGATAAAAATACGTATCTTCTCTGGAGGATATGTGAAAATTGCATAACTTTTCAGGGGATTTCAGGCTATTTTGAAGTCCATCCAGAGACACCTGATGTGGTTAAGAATCTCTGTTGGGAAATGAGGGTAGTAATAGAGCAAAGGCATCTGGCCTTCCCTGAACTGGGTCACCCTGCCTGTGTCCACTGCTGGGCAGAGGTAGTTCTTCCAATAGGGATTTCCAGCTTGAAAGGTGGGCTATTGGTGGTTGATGGAACTCTGGCTCCTTGATGGTTTTTATCTTTTGAAGTTATGTCTTGAGATTCTTATCCATGCTCTGGAGCCAGACTACCCCATAGAGAGTAGAAGCTCTCTGAGCGCTCACTCAGTCATGTCTAAACAGGCTGGCTTAGCCTCACTTTTGTTACAGGGGCTTAAACTGATCTTTTGGCCCCAGGTAGCAGGCACTACAGTGCATTGCTAGATTAGGATGCAGATTTTTAAAGAGCTATCTGACAATAGGTAGACATCCCTTAATTCTTCATCTATGTTATAAAGAAATATGATTTTAAATTGTCTTTTTGGTAAGAGCTATTGTCTTCTATGACCCTCACCCCTCAAGGAGCAGGGGCCCTTTGCTCTTCACTCCATGCTGAGGAAGTGACTTCCATGGAATGGCACAGAGACATGTTTGCGTCCTTGCTGTAGGGGGACACATCAGACCTGTGAAGGCCTTTTGTTGGAAAATGCCAAAGGTAAAAGGGAATTTAGAGGTAGCTCATTTCCCACGTCAAAGGATCTGTATTTGAGAGGCTGGGATTGGGAGGTTTCCAAAAAGTCCCACAAAATCTTCCTTCAGAAAAAGTCATCTGTCCATATTTCCAAGTCCAGTTGACCGTTGTGTCAGTCACATAGAAACCTTCCTGCTCCCTTTTTCTTTCCTCTGAAAGGGTCAGAACCCTTCCTTTCCACCTGCAGGCTTTTAGCTGCAACTGGGTTGAGTTGTAAGATGTGAGAGGAGAGCGGGGCTGATGCTTCAGGTCAAGTTGAAGTTTCGACCATTATCTACATCTGTATATTCTACTTATGAAATTGAAACAGTGCTTGTATTACCTAGCAGTGACCAGGGAAATTGGTAGACCTCCTTGTGATGTCATTTGAGGGCAGAGGAAGAACCAGGCCTGTCGAATGAGTTTAAAGTGGGTCGAAAGCCATGCCTGTTCCATGTGGAGGAAACAAGCCTTGATCTTTAGAGCTGAGAGGTTCCTTGCAGTAGACACTTTAGAACTGCTGGCTCAAGAGCATTGTATTTTTGTATTTTCTCCCTGGCCTTATCTTTCTTTGGAAACATTCTTTCAGCATTCTATACACATCTATTGGACTATCGCTGCAGACACTGTCAAACCTCAGGGTTCAGAGGAATCATCAAGGGTGCTTGTAAAAATGCTTATTCCAGGGCTCTGCCTCCACAAATTTTGATTACATAGCTCTGTAGTTGGCTGAGAGGTTGGCAGCCTTTAAACAAGCTTCTGATGCAGGGATGCTTGGGCCGTACTTGAATAGCCTTGGTCTCTACAGGTTCCAGGCACTGTGTTGGGTGCCTAGGACACCACAACGAACCAGACATATGTATTTCCTACCCTCAAAAGAATATAACAGTTTGGTGACATATGCAGATAGCCTACAAATTATTGACATTTAAACAGGGTATTTTTTTGGTAGTATTTATAAACTATGAGACAGAAGTAGGGTTAGGGTAGGAAAAGGGAGAAAAACCCATTGTAAATGCCAAGAAAGAAAGGTTTTCTGTGGCAGGAGAGTCATACTGGGGAGAAAGGGAAAATGAAGGGTGAAGTCATTAAGAGACCCCGCACAGGGAAAGAGTGACTTGTCATTTGAGGATGCTTTTGCCAAGCACTCTGGCAAATGTATGAGAATCAGAGCTGGCAGGGTCCTTGGAACTCATCAAACCCAATCTCACCCTTGAGAAACAAGAAAAATGAGACCAAGAGACCTTAAATGATTTGCTCAAGTGCACACAGAGGAAAAGATAGGATTGTTTATCTTACGTTTTGAATATACTTGAACTGATAACCACTTATACCAAGGGGAGTCTTTCTGGCTTAGAATTCTAGAGGCAGTTCTACATCTAATAGTTAAAATCTCTGTAAATACATGATTGTATGAGGAAAATAATTAAAAAAGGAATCCAAAAGCTTCTTTTCAGAGAACCATTTTACTTCAGATAATACAAATAAGTAGGAAAAAAAGTCCCAGTAGTAATTTATTATCGCTTAGCTTTAGACCATAAATTATTAAACCTGAAAAATATCATTGGCACAAAAACCGGGTTGCATATTTATCTTCATTTGTTTAAGCAGCATGTATGTCCTGAGTGCCTACTATGTTTCAGGCTCTGTGATGACTTCCAAGCAAATTTAAAATATTAAAGAAAGAGATATTCACATTAGAAAGGATCTCAGCTCTCTGTGATATGAGCTGGATTTGTACAAAGCATCGGGGAGTGCCAATCACGTAAGCAGCTGATTCCTCAGTGCAGTTGACTGGGGGTCAGTTATATGTGCCCCTGAGTTAGGGTGTCCTCTGGGAGGTATTACCACTTCAATACATTCAAGGCTGATGAAGGCACTCAGCAGCACCTACCTCCTTCTAGCAAAAAGGGAGACTTACTGCACAGGAGGTGGGATTTGAGACAGACAGAAATTCCTGCTCTGGAATATTAATCTGTATGGAACTGGAGACCATTCTTCTAAGTGAATGAAAAACAAGCGCCACATGTACTTACTATTAAATTGGAATTAATCAATCAATACTTATGGAAAATAAAATCAAGGAAGTGGGAGGGGGGAGGACAGGATGGGTAAAGTCATATCTAATGGGTGCAGTGTATATTGTCTGGGTGATGGGCCCACTTAATTGACTCCACCTGTACAAAAGCAATTTATATAACATTTGCATCCCAGTAATATTCTCAAATTACAAACAGTAGATTAAAAAAGAAGAAGAAGGAAGCTGTGCTCCTGATTCTTCCCATCAGAGTCCTCCCGCTTAAACTACGACAACCCCATGGTACCGAGAAGCTTTAGCCATTTTAGGCCTTCTGGTTTTGCCTCTCACTTTTCAAGTGAAAGAATTTCAAGGGAATGAGTATTCAAAAAAGACTCACATTCATAAGAAGTTTTTCATTCATTTTATCATTAGACAGTTAATAAAATCCAGTTCAATAGTGAAACTCATGATTGCAACCACGTCTCATCTTCCTCCAGACACAGCAAAGTGGAGCAAGAGGATGGAGGGGTTTGCTGCCTTGTCTTAGAAATAAAGGCTTTGAAGGTCTGCAGAGCCACAGTTAGGAAGGGAAGAAAGAAACCTGTAGACTTTCCGATAAGACTAGATACCAAGGACTATGTACTACATCAGCTTACGTGCTCCCAAGTTGTAAGTCGTACATGGAAAATAACACAAAGAATTCTGCAAGTGTGGGGACCGCGTGGTGTCCCCAACCTTGTGTGGCCCCTCACCCTTGTGGAGTGGCTCATTCATTCTGCAACCAGTGGGTACTGATAGAAACTCAAGGGGTCTCAAGGGCAAGCTCAGTTCCTAGGCTATTTCCCAGCCACATTACTTGAGATTTGAGCCCCTTGTTGTCTCTGGTGGGGATGGGCATCAAGTGCAGCTCTGAAGAAGACCACAGGTAGACTTTGCTAGCATTCAAGTTAAAAAAAGAAGTCAATGCTAGATGTGGTGGCTCACACCTATAATCCAAGCACTCTGAGAGGCCAAGGTGGGAGGATTAGTTTAGCCCAAGAATTTGAGACCAGCATGGGTGATATAGAGAAATCCTATCTTTCAAAAAAACACTTTTAAAAATTAATAAAATAAATAAGGCCAGGCGTGGTGGCTCACACCTGTAATCCTAGCATTCTGGGAGGCTGAAGCAGGTGGATTGCCTGAGCTCATGAGTTCGAGACTAGCCTGAGCCAGAGTGAGACCCCCTCTCTATAACTAGTATTGTGGTGGGCACCTGTAGTCCCAGCTACTCACGAGGCTCTGACAAGATAATCGCTTGAGCCCAAGAGTTTGCAGTTGCTGTGATCTATAACACCATGGCACTCTACCAAGAGTGACAAAGTAAGACTCTATCTCAAAAAAAAAATCCCACAACCCCCCCAAACTTTTTTCTCTCTCCTCTCTCCTCCTTTCTCCCCACCCCTCTTTCTTTCTCTCTCTCTCTATCTCTTTCTCCCTCTCTCTCTCTATCTCTTTCTCCCTCTCTTTCTCTTCTCTCCTCCTTAGTGCTGCTCTGCAGCATCCCCGGCCAATAAAGACCTTCTGTACAAGCCAAAAAAAAAAAAAAAAATCCCAAGTACTAAGTTCCTACCGGGGTTCAGAGGGTGCCCAGCAACAAGATAAATTCATATCCGTAAGCTCAGAAGCGTGAATGATACTGCTTGATCACCTATAGGAACACTGAGACGATGCCAAGTTGAATATTGAAGCCTGTCAATGGATTGAAGTATACGATTCTAGGTTTTCTACTGCCGTTGCTATTATTACAGGTAGGACCATTACTACACTCTCATTGCTGTTATTTTGCTGTTACCAATTAATTATTGGAACACGGTGGTAAATGGCACTGGAACTCAAGGAGGACTTCCTCAATCTGCTCTCCATCAGCTTCTCTAGCTTTAACTGATAGGGTTTTCTCACAAGACAAGGATACCAAAAGGATAAATTAATTATCTTGGGGCAAGTAATTTAACCAAATCTTCGATCTTTTGTCTATCCAATTAGAAGAATTAGTGACTCTACACGTATGCTATATAAAACTAAAGTGAAATAATTCATGTAAAGCCCTAGGTCAATGTCACACATGAAGTAGGAACATCAAAAGTATTGATTCTTCCCTTTCCTTTCCTTTCTCCTGAATCCACCACTATCCTGCTACTGGAGTGTACAGCCAGGCCTGAAGGGAGACAGCTAGGAGATTGGAGGAGGGGAGTGGGCTACAGAAGAATAAAGGGGAATAAAGGGAAAGACATTCCCCTAGATAGCAGGGCTGTGTTGCTCCAGTAGCTATGATGAAAGGCCTCTGGAATAGGAGGGCTGCCTGCCGGAGCATGGAGAGAGTAGGAACTGCCCATGAACTAGTGGGCATTTACTTTACCAACAACACAGACTTTTGTGGCCTGAAAATATACAGCAACACAATCAAAAAGTTTATGGGTCATTCACTGAGTACCTATATGTAACCACACCGAACCTCCCATACCCTTATGAGAACTGCTAGTGGTTGCTTCGTACATAGTGGCTTAAGGGACCTGTGCCAAGGACCAGCCACCCTTAAGCCTGGCCAGGAAAGTTCTTCTTGCAGTGATTCTAGATTCTGTATGCTGCTCTGGAAAACTGACATTGTAAATATTAAGGAAACATTTACAAATGGAAAGAAGGTTCTCTCAGATGGTTTATAAAATTATACTAGCAAGCCTCCCTCAAAAACCCTAACCTATACAGAGCTATACATAGTCGTGATCCCCCACTCCACAGTGAACGCAAAACACAAATTTTTCTTTCCGTGTCTGTAAAGCAGGACGCTGAAACTGACAGCACCATAAATCTCAGTCATGGAAATGCTCTGCTACAGTGAAGCATCACATTTGAGAACAGAGATTTGGGGTCCTGTTACGTTTTAATTTTCATCACCCGAAGCTTTATTTATACCATCTTTAGGAAGATCATCTCTGTCACGGTTCCATGGTCAAAAGATTCTTAAAAAGCCATCTACTTTAAAGTTCAGGAGGCTCATTGTGGTCTTCAGGGCTTAAGTAGGTAGGCATCTAAAGAATTACTAGGAATAATTCTTTTCATTTATTGAGAGCCTTACCTTTCTCTAATATCTCTGCTATGGTTTGGTTCACATATCGTATAAAATAAAATCATAATTAATTTAAGTTACAACACTCGAGGCCAAGGAATTTTTTTTTTAATCTAAGAATGTGTTTTAAATTTTGACTATTGTGTTGAATGTTATTATGAATTCCTTATCTTGTCAACTGGACTCACAAACAGGAATAGACACATAAAACATGATTATTAGGAAAAAATAACAACAAATGGAAAAGCAAACAAATAAAAATGTTTGTTTCATGGTTTTCCTCACAACTTGCCCACAAGAATGTGCCCTCCCATAGAAATGCCAACCAACTCACTCGCTTTAGAATTTTTATCTTCTGTTCATAAGGTTTTTTATCCTTACTTCAGGGAAATGCAAAGTCTTATTTCAGCCAAGGGAGAAATTGCCTGGAGATCATACTAATGACCTATTTAAAGAAATAGGAGATTAGCTGCTTACACAATCATACTACATGGATTTCTCCTGTTGGAATTACTGCTGAATTGTAACTTTCTTCAAGAAAGGCTACGCAACCAGGCTGGACTCCTACTCACAGGGAGTGGTGTGATTCAAGGTGCAGCCAGCAGTAACAAGGTGAAGGAGCCGGGGACCTGCACGCAGGAGTATGGCTCCAGTTCCCAAATGCAAACATCTGCAAAACTCTATCACACACAGGAAAACAGTGGAAACTTTGAGCAGCACCCTAGCATCTCAGGTATGCGTAGTTTACACCGTCTCAGAGCAGAGGAAATGGGGGACTCTTTGAACTAAACTCCTTACATAGTGACAATTTCTTCTACAGGATCCCTTCAGAAAATACCCAACAGCTTTTTCACAATCTCCATTAGCAAGAAAACTCAGTGTTTATAAGAGACTGATCCGTCATTCTGTCATTCGTTGTGATTGGAAGATGATCTTTTTTGAAAATGAAAAATCTACCTTTCTGTAAATGTCCAAATTCTATGTTGGCTGCAATATCTAAAAAGTATATATTTTTTCCACTTTTGAGACATTTGGGGTCAATTAACACAAAAGCTCTGTACTCATCAGATTGTCCTAATGGCTCTTCTGCATTTTTACCCTCTGGGTTCACTCTGGTTCAAAACTGTTAAGGAGATGGATGGGAAGGGTAGAGCTGCACCCCCAAGTATTTACTTATTCACTTAATAAATATTCGAATGTCTAGCATATTCCAGGCACTATTCGAGGAACAAAGAAACAGACAAAACAGATAAAACTTCGCATCCTCAGGGAGCTTATATCTTAGTGTGTGTGAGGTAGGAGACTGTTAAGAAACAAAGTAAATAAAGAAAATGGAGGGTGTTAAATGGTAATTACTAAGGGAAAAAATCAAACAGCAGAAAGAAAAAGAGAGTTTCTGGAGCATTGGAATTTTTGATTGCGTGGCAAGGGATCCTCTCCAAATAGGTGAAGGAACAAGACTCCCAGATATTTGGTGAACAACCTTTGAGGCGGGAACACTGGGGCAAGGCCAGTGTGCGGTTGATGTGTCCGGGCATCAGGAAGGAGGGGAGTAAGGCTGGAGAGCGCTGGATAAGAGCGGAGAGAATGGTGATGGGTTAGAGAGATTAGGGACGCGTAGGAGGCGTAGGAGCTTGTAAAGTATCGAAAGAACTTTGGCTTTCACTGAGAGGTGGCTCTTTGACACATCTGTTTGTTGAGTGGATTTTCAGTAGTGCTATATCCCCTGGGCTCTTCCATAGATAGTGTAGTAGTCCTGCCTTGCCTATCACTTCTGTTACTCATAGCCAGAAAATATGGCAGGGAAAATTTCCAGAAACAATTCATGATTTAAAGAGTGCGCCATTCTGAGTTGAGTAGTGTGACCTGAATTGTGCCTTTGACCAGTATGTCTCCGTTATATCTGCTTGTGACCTGCCCCTTAGTCACTTAGTATTTTCCTCAGTTATCACATCAACTGTCATAGTACCATGGTGTTTGTGTTCAGTAACCCTTATTTTACTTAATAATGGCCCCAATGTACAACAGTAGTGATGTTGGCCATTTGAATGTGCCAAAGAGAAGCTGTAAAGTGCTTCCTATAAGTGAAAAGATAAAAGTACTTAATGAGTGAAAAAACATAGCATATCCAGGATTTGGTGCAGTGGTTTCAGGTGCGCACTGGGGGTCTTGGAATGTACCCCCTGTGGATAAGGGGGGCTCCAGTGGTGGCTCTGATGCTTGCGTGACTGCTTGGTGTAGTATAGATCCTTAGGTCACTTTCTCTAAAAACTTTTTTAAATTTTCACCCCCATCTTCTGGAGTTGAGTATTTCTGCAGAGAAGCTGGAGACCGGCTCACTATTTGTTCTTTCTGGGTAACTAACTTTTGATGTCTGTATGCCTAAGCAATTAGTCTTTAAGTTCAGTAACAGCGCGGAAACACACTTTAACGCAAGCATTGTCCATTTAATTTTTTCCTTTGGAACTTATTTTTCATGTGAATTCAGTCCTTCCTCATTTCCAGATATTTTTCCTACTACATCTTCCACTCTGTAGAAAGTCAATTGCAGCATTTGTTGGGTGACCAGCGTTGGCCCTCCCAGTCTTTCCCCTCCTAGTAGCTCTAACCTATGATTCCCTTTCATCTGCTTTCACTGCATAGAGATATGTGTGTTCTGCTCATTGATGTTTCCAAGTTATTAATCTATTCTTTAATGGTATTTTTTCTGATTTATAATGTGTTTCTGCAGCCCTCAATTCTTCCTTTAAAAATTTCATTCCATGTTGCCATCTCCTCTTTGAAGTGTTGTTTTGTTCATTACATGTCCTATTTCATTTCCTTTATGGAGTTTTTCTTTTATTTTTTGAAAATTTCTTTGGGGATAACTTCTTCACTTGGCCTTTACATACTTTGTGCCTCATTTACCCCTAGACACGTGTGTCTCGTCTGTCACAGCCTTTACATGTGGCTTTATCTATGATTGCAACCCTTGCCATTTGTGTCTTCTCTGCCCACACCTAGATAGCGAGAGGGCTGTCTTACAATATTGCTGCCCAGCTAATGCATAACACATCATCCATTCATTAACCTATTAATTCAACATGTATTTATGGACCACTAGTAGACGTCAGGCACTAATTTTGGTATTAAACGTAAGTCAGGAATAAAAATGGGCAAAAATCTCTGCCCCTGTAGAGCTTACATTCTAAAGGAGTGCGACAGAAAATAAATAATCTGCTTCGGCAGCAGGCAAGGCCGTGGTGCAGGTGAGGTGACAGAGGGCAACGACTAGCCCTGCCGAGGACTGAGCGAGGAGTCAAGAGATTTGGGGAATTTCTGTTCTCAAGGCGACCCCTGGCTGCTCCATGTGGGTTCAGCACATGCCCACATGGCCGCTCTCCTGATATGAACTGATGTGTGGTGGTTTTTTATTAATTTTAAAAAGAATCAGTCCTGCTTTAAGGGGACTACATAAAAATGTATTTGCTATTTAAGGCAATTGCAATTAACACCAGAGGATTTGGATATGTATCTCCAAACTGGCTATGAGAACGATAGTCTTATTTAAAAGTCTGTGCTACGGTTGATAATCCCCTTTGTATTCCTGAATCTTAAGAAATGAAACCTTAAACAGACATTGGTATATAAACCTGTGAGGACACTTGTCCCTTCCACTTCTAATACACAAAGCTGCTATTATCCTAAGTGCCTGAAATGTGTTGAAACTTACTTGAGCTACTTTTCAACCTTGGAAAGTTATTTTTCAAGCAAAAAAAAAGAAAAATTAGATTCAATGCCCAGATCTGAAAGGCTTCCCACCCTTTACAAGATTTTTTCTTTCTCTTTTCCCACTCATTGTGAAGCACTGTGAAGTATGACACTGTGGGGCTATACACTCTGGATTGCCCTAGATTCAGGGAATTCAGAGTTAAGGCTCCCACTGTAACCTTAACTTTGCCTTCTCGCGGGGTTACAGCAGCCTTTTGTTATGTGATCACATCATCCAAAAGAGCTAAATTCTCCACCGCTTATCTGCCATTCCACCTGCAAAACCCTCTTTGAAGTCAATGGGGCTCTGGGCACCGAGGGGCCAGACAAACTACAGGAGAATTAGGCCCTGTGCATTCAAAACTACAAAATGACACATATATGTGCATTTCTTATCTGCGAGGAAAGGTTGAAAAGGCCACAATTTAGCTACCTGACGGTGCCTTCTGGAGGAGCTATAGAGAAGAAAAGAGTGTGAGCTCTTCCATTTATGTAAGTCACATTCTATGTCATGTCGCCCACTCGTATAGAGTTGTTGGATGAAAGCGTCCATTGTACAGGAAAGGTAACCTTGTAAAAATGACAAGCGTAGGCTTTCTCCGTGTTTTATGCAATTAAAATGTTAACCTTGACATTATACTAGCCCTTCAGTTTTCTTTAAATGCCCTTCAGTTTGTGAACCTGAGGAAAAAATTTTTGTGTAATAAAGAGTATCTGTACATCTGGGAAAGCTCCTTCTTGCTGGTGCCCTCCTCGTGGAGAGCCGGGGGTCCGGCTGTCCCGGCCAGTGATCTTGGCCATTGCTTGGAGTTACCTTCACTATCTTCACTCCAGTTCTTTTAGGAACTTTCTTTCCTATCGCATCTTGCCTCCTCTGTTAGTGGTGATTAGAAAGGCTGAGGAAGGAAGGGAGAGAACTGATGTGGAAGCTTATTCCGTCCACCTCGGTCTCCCCAGTGTGACATCGCTTGGAGGGATTCCTGGTAGCATCTTCTCACTCATGGAGCATCCTGTTTTGCTCCTAAAGAAAATTCCTTGGGCCCTCTCATTTTTCTCAAAAGCACTTGAATCTTTCTAGTTCTCTCTATATTCTCTGCCACAGTCCCTCCCCTTTGCTCTTATCTATAATAAGGCATGCCTACTTTTATCTATGCAGGGGGGAAAAACAAACAGGAGGGTGGGTGACATCCTCTTGGAAAACATCAGGAAAGTAGAATGTGTCTAGGTGTGTGTTCAGCCACAGACACTGAGGGAGAAGCTGTGAGATGCTTCTTTCCTAAATGGCTATCCAAACCCCGTGCTGAAATAACAAGTGGATGGGGAAGTAGGTGGATCAATGCCTGGAGCCCACGGGGAAGGAGACAAGTTCATTCTGGACAGTCAAGTTGCTTCTGGGGGAAGCATAGGGGGACATGGGCACGGGGGGCCTCTGCCCTGATTTGGTGCAATGGAATCGCTCCCTTCCTGGCTGCCCTTGGGAACAGTTTAGAGTTCGATAACATTTTGTTTCTTCCACGGGGTATGGGCTAAGAGTGAAGCAAGAGAACCCCAAATAATTATTTTTGAGGTTAGTGTTCTGATCTTTTAGTTGGAATGATGAGGCTATTTTTACATAATCATGGGTTAAATTCTCATTCATGTTTGGAGTCCAGTACCAACTTTGAGTGGGATCTGGATTAGGGAGCTTGTAGGGCTAGACCTGACAACCTCCTTTTCCCCATGAAGCTGGTGAAGCTGAAGCCTCAGGGCTCCTTATGGACACAGGCCCCTTCAGAACCCCCAAAGGAGCTCTAGCAGCGAGTCCACCTGACGACACGCTTCACTGAGGCACTCGGACTGCAGTTGGCTGTGTCTGATGTATCCCAACCCCGCCCTACTCCCACACTTGTCCTCAGCCAGGTGGTACGTGGAGTGCCTGTGGGCAAGTTTTGTTAGCAATATATTTAGTTTTGGTTTGCTGGGATAAGTTTATGGGATCTGCAGCTTCTTCTCTGAATAGTTGAGCTGCTGCTAAAGATCTTGGTGTAGGAAGGACTCCTAGCAGATTCCTCCCTGCCCTCAGCTAGTGACAGGCCACAGGACCTTGCTCAGGGGAACCAGCATGGCACATATGTGGAGAGTGGAGGCAACAGTGGAAATGTGCAAAGCCAGAGCTAGTCTAGGAGAAATGCGATTTCTAAAGTAGGAATAATTTTTCAGAAAAAGATTAACCACGACTAAGGAAACACTAAAGAATCTTTCAATAATCTCTACAGAAGTTGATACTACACAATTTTTGTCACCTGAAGAGGCAGGTGAATGGTATGAACCAAAAAAATTTGGTAATATTACAGAATATGAGAGCTTATATTTATTATTTTATGCTGTGTATGGCTTTTTCAGTTTTTACATTGGTAATTTGCTGTGAGTTTTCTTCATTCTAAAGAAATTAACTTTAATATATAATTTTATATTTTTAATTTTATATTCTTTTTCTTAAAGACAGTTCTCAAAATTATGTAAGCTTTATGCTTTACAATCCCAAATCTGCTCATGTAGAAAGAATCTTCTGACCTATTAAATTCTGACTTAGCAAAAAAAGATGTCTTTTTAAAGGGAGTGGCAGGCTGTGAATTATTTTAAATGTATAATAGTAACTGCAGAAATAGTCTTCTGAGAGCATTTTAGAATTCAAATCATTATCTCTTACTCATTTGGTGAGTCTCCTGGACATTTGAACAACCCAGTGTCCTCAAACCTCTCGTCACGAACTCACTCTTCCTGATCCTCTAATGGATCCCCCCAAAACTCTCACCTCAAATCAGAGCTGAAAGCTTGTAATGGCAAAACCCTTTTAAAAAAAGAAGTGAATAAATCAATACATAATCTTAATTCCAATTTGGATGGAAGCAGGGCCCTCTGGCCCAGAAAATGGTAACCATTAACTACAGTTTGGCCAGAAGTCCCCAGACTAAGGATTAATATATAAAATGATGCTCTATATGTGCTGAAATAATATACAAATAGCATGTCTATTTGTAAAGAAGGGCCCTAGTCTTTCGAGGTTCTGCAGAAAATTCCAAATTCCTGGCCAGTTTTTCTGGATTTAGATATTCAGATTAGATAAGTCTCCAAAATCAAGACTAGAGCTAAAAACCCTGAGGCAATGATTGCAACAGATGCTAGAGTGTGGTAATGCATTCTAGAAAGTAGTATCAGCAATAGGGGCTCCACTGGCATCTTGTTAGTGAAGCAACAGTGGTAGAGTGGGTGGCGGGCATCAGTTTTAAAGATCTGGGCTTAAATCTCTAATACAAAGTGACCCTGGCTATGTTACTTAACCTCCTGAGCCTCAGTTTTCTCACCCACAAAGAAAACTTATTGATACCCACCTTCTAGGATGTTAAGAAGAACAAACATGATGCTGTGGGCAAAGTGTCTGGATACTAGTAGATACTTTGCAAATGATACCTATTTCTTCCTTCGTGGGTTTATTCCACCACTGCTGTTCGAAGGTCAATGTGTTGTACTCATCAATAATAGCTGCTTCTATAAGCAAGCGTGACTTTATTTTCAACAATGCTAATTTATTGGCTACTGACAGGATGGCAGTTCTGGTTGATTTAATGTGTTGAGTTCTCTTGATTTGTGAACCTGGTTTCTATTTGTAGGAAACTTAGAAATTTTAAATATTGTTCATGTATATAGGATTTCATGGTCTGAATTTGAGAATTTTTGCTACAGATAAGTAACTATAGATTCAAAGAAAAGAAAAAAAAAAGAAATAGGAATAGTAAGAGGGGTTATTCTCAAAGGAAAGGAGATTGAGTCATATTTCAGAGTGGTTAAAAATTTACTCTTCTATTCTAAGAAAGAAAACTATTGAAGCTTTCTTTCTAAGAGTACATTTAACTCATTTCTCTCTTCTTTTACAAATATTCAGTGGAAATCACGTACATGACAATTGAAGGTATCAAGCTCAGGATGTTCTCAGCATATTGAAGAACATTAGCAAAGACCTGTTTACCATCTTACATTTTCAAGGAGGTCTAATATTACCAATTTAAGGCAAGCATTCCCTTCAGTTTGTACTTGTATGTTCTCATTGGAATTGCACAGCAGGAGTAAAGCCTCTACAGCAGTCCCCATGTGTAAATATGATACTTGAGAACCTCAAAATTTCAACATTGAGTGTTAATAAAAACATAAGTGTTAATAAAAACCACAAACACCAGGAAAAGTGCAGACACTTGCTATATCTCTGTATAAACATCATGATTGCAGCATGGAGGCTATGAGCAGTATGATTCATTTTGGCCACGCACTAATAAACTCAGTATAAAGTCAGAGTGCTGTCTTGATTTTTATACATTTTAAGAGTTATAAGAAAGGTACTTTTGAATTAACCACTTTTTGATTTAAACACAATTTAGAAAAAAGAGGATGAAATTGTCATTGATTATAGGGTAAGAAGCATAAAACTAAGGCCATTATTATTACTAATTGTATGCCCTTGGGCAAGTTATTTGATTTCATTAAGCCTTAACTTCTTTAAGAGCAAAATAGGGGAAGAATACCTCCTTGATAAAGTTATTGTGAAGATGGCGGACCAAAAGGATTGTTCAGCAGAGCTCTTCTAGAACAACTGAGGAAAAAGAGAGAACCCAGCCATACCTGCAATGGGGACCTTACTCAGAGTCATAGCTCAGGGAGCACAGCAGACAGGTAATGAGCTGGATACCTGTTGCTGAGGTGGTGAGCATATGATCCAGAATGGTGGAAATCTGATAAATTAGGCAAGTGATTGGCACAGGCTGGGATTGGCTGGCCCCCTACAGAGGGCCAGGATGGAGGAAGCCTTTCAGGAGTTTTCAGTTGTTGAGGGAAGCTGTGCATTGAGTGTCTAGCTTGGAAGAGTGTGCAGACTCAAACAGTATAAAGCAACCAGATTTGAATGCTGGTTGAAGTGGATTTACCATAGGTTTGGTGGCTGGTGAGGCAGCCATACTGAGAATGTCTCAGCTAATAGGGGACACCCATCCTGAGAAGGTCTTAGTGGGGACCTAATGTGTCATCTTAATTCCACCTGCTGGGATCAGAACTCCACTTTTGGGACAGGCTGAGGGACTCCCACACTCCACAGGAACTGGAGTCAGGAGGGCACTGTCAGACTTGCCCCTGAAGGATTCTTGTAAGCTTTAAGATCCCAACCGGGTAGGCTCTGGATGCTGAGGAAACAATCAGGTGTCACCGAGGGCAACTAAGTTTGTCATAAGGACCATAGAGGTCACTGGCTGTGCTCTCTGTCTCCAACTACCCCACCACAGTATCACCTGGTGTCCTGGTGACATATTGCAACATATTGTCATCAACAGCAAGGACTTCTGTTTATTTGGCCATGAGGAAGAATTTGGTTTTGCTCAGGCTGAGACCCTTTCAGATCTAAGCTCTGATACAAGGTAATTTGAAGCAAAGGAGGCAGTGAGAAGGAAAAAGGAGGACAAGGAGGTGAACAAGAAGGAAGAACACATGAGGAGGAACCAATAGAAAAATTTGTGCAACATGAAAAACCAAAGCAGAGGAACTCCCCCAAGGGACCATGAGGCAGCTACTGCTAAAGACTCCACCTATGAAGAATTAATGGACTTGACAGAAAGGGAATTTAAAATATGGATGATAAAGACAATAAAAGGCATGTACAAAAAAATGGAAAGACAGAACCAAAAGTCAGATGAGAGTTATGTAGAATATATAATGGACATGGCAGAGCTTAAGGAAATGAAGGAAACAATCAGGGAATGTAAAGATGTAGTAGTAAGTAGCAAAAAGAGGTTAGACCATGGGGAAGAAAGAACCTCAGAGCTAGACCATAAAGTTTTTGAGGTAACCCAGATAGTTAAAGAGGCAGAAAAGAAAAAGAGAGAAAGCACAACAAGTGCTCAGAGAACTACAAAATTCCATGAAACATTCAAACATACAAATAATAGGGATTCCCAAAGGGGAATAGATTGTTCCAAAGGGATGGAAGCCCTACTGGAGACTATTATAAATGAAAACTTTCTAAGTTTTACTAAAGACCTTGACACACTCCTTTTAGATAGATATTGAACCCCAGGTTATTTCAACTCAAACAGAGCCTCTCCAAGGCACATTGTAATGAACTTGTCCAAAATCAAGATGAAAGAAAAAATTCTGCTAGCAGCCAGCAATAACCAACCATTGACTTTCAGAGGCAGAGCCATTAGGATAACAGCAAACTTTTCAACCAAAACCTTCCAAGCCAGAAGAGCATGGTCATCCATCTTCAACATTCTTAAAACAATTTTCAGCCCAGAATTCTATATCCTGCTAAACTAAGCTTCAAAATTGATGGAGAAATCAAATCTTTTGTGGATATACAAGCACTGAGGAAATTCACCATAAAAAGATGAGCTCTAGGGCAGTGCCTATGGCTCAAAGAAGTAGGGCACTGGCCCCATATGCCGGAGGTGGCGGGTTCAATTCCAGCCCCAGCCATAAACAAACA
>CAUYRH010155964.1:0-18377 GCA_963574655.1 Perodicticus potto | reverse complement strand
TCACACCTTGCCTCAGCTGAGGTGACATGCAATTATCCCTCTTCTCTCTCAGCTCAGCTCCCAATCTTCAGCTTTATTTGGTACTTTCTGGTCATTATCCTTCCCTCTGGATGGGAGCTTCTGTGGAAAGCTGGCTCCAGTCATCCATCTTCCTGAAATGATGTTTTTCTTTCAAAAAACACATCAAGGACTTAACGTGACTTAACTGAGTATTTTGTGCAGTTTTCAAACCCATGATGATATGAGAAAATAAATGTAACAACCAATAGCAAATACTTCCACAGGACTTAAACTCTGTGACTGGCACATGTCAAGTCTTTACCAGTATGAACTCATTTGAATTCACTGGTATGTCATCCCAGAAGTTATGTTTTCATGCATAGGGATCATGTCCTAGTAGTTTTCAATGCCCATAATAGAGTCAAGGAAAGGCTTGGTAATAATACCAAGGAATAATTCCAAAGACACTTCAACTCTGCAGATATTTGTAGTTCTTCCAGGGAGGAAAATTGAATTCCACCCATTCACCCCACTCTACCACTACTACCAACTGCTAAGTGATGCAGAAGGGTTTATATACTAGGCCTCCCAGGACTCCAGTTCTCTAGGTTACCCTTTATGACCAGTGATTGTTCCTCATCGTTCCCAATTACTCTACTAGCATGCTGGGCTCTGAGGGTCTTTCAGCATGAAATATACCCTTCAGAAGTCAATTATCCCCTTAGCTCAGACTTAAAACAGTATCACCAGTCTATGGTCTGATTATTTTAGGTCTCTCATAACCATATCCTGCTCTCAGACTGTAGTAAGGATTATCTAATAAGCTCTAAAAAATTTGCCTGGTTTCAATTTTTAGAGAGTAGGAAATTGGACCTTAATACTTTCTATTCTAAAAGATCCTTGGGTCCCACTAGTTGATCTTATTTTGCCTATCAATAATTTCTAAGTATAAGGATGACAGTTGGTAGCATCCTTCAAACACACCCTACTTCAGAACAGTAGGTATGTTTTCATTATATTTGTATGAATATATAAACTCCTTAAGTTACCATTCCCAGAATAAAGGAAAAAAAACTTTTCTTATTGAAAACAATCAAAACAAACAACAACAACAACAAAAAACAATCAAAACAAACTATATTGCACAATGTTACTTCAACTCAAACAAAACCACAGCAAAAATAAACAAAACCAAACGTTCTATATTACATCAAGCTACATACTTATATATGAATTTCTTGGGTTATCTGTCTTTTTACCTTAAAGATATCCTATGTCTTCCTGAGCTGGATTTGAACTTCAAAGTTCAAAGTTCTGATTAGAACAAATGATTCCCCTTGTAAATGATACTTTGTCCCATACTTCTTAGGAATTAGGAGCAAACCTTCTTTAAAACCTCCTTAAGCCCTGATATATCCCCCATTCTCATTTCTCTTTTTATAGCAATAATAGGGAGAAAGAAGGCAAGATGTGAGTGTATGTATGTGCTTTTCTTAATCCTTGAGTCAGAATGCAGAAGCCATGAAGATCATAAGCAATTCTGAGAGGCAAGGAGGCAATTTTCAAGGTAAAAGTGTTGTACCAAGTGATTTCATTTGCATTAGTTTGCTAAAGGTTTCTATACCTCTAAAAAGGCCTCATTTGACACATAAAATGAAAGCTAGGGACCTAGATATTTAGATTCAGCTGTTCAAGCAGCCTCAGATCGAGATTCCTATTTTTCCCTCTCTCTGACTTAAGGACCCATCTGATTAGGTTCTCAGAATTCTGGGCACTTCTCTCTCTCCCTCTCTCCTAAGCTCATTTTCCCCTTAACTTATTATTAAATATAATTTATCTCACAGTTATCAACTTTGAATATTTTAGCTAATGCCTTTTTCTCAAGTTGTAGGCAGTTTAGAAAGGGAAATTTATACTACAGAGACAATATGTGTGTTTTGATTGATTATAAATACTTTCCTACTACAAATTTTCTTTGTGTCTCTCTCATACACACCCACAACCACACACACATACACAACTATCTATCTACCCTCCAATAATGTCTCTAAAACATATCTGAACTGGATATGGAGTCATTAAAATAATTGTGGGGAGAATTCTCTGCTAGCTGAGAGTTTCCTTTAAAGAGAAGGGAGAGCAGAGGGGACACGTGGGCACACAGGAGTCACTCCATGAGGACGCTGTAAGAGTGTGAGTCTGTAACACTTCTCTCGGCAGCATGGACATGTAGGGAAAAAGATAACAACAGCACGTTTTATTTTTCCCAGGTGATATTTGCTTCTTAATACCATTGTCCTGAATCTCTTCCTAATAAACTTTCCTTTAAATGCCTTTACAGTTACTCTCACCATAAAAATTGC
This sequence comes from Perodicticus potto, assembly GCA_963574655.1. NCBI lineage: Eukaryota > Metazoa > Chordata > Mammalia > Primates > Lorisidae > Perodicticus > Perodicticus potto. Next base: position 16,014 of record CAUYRH010155964.1, on the reverse strand, counting down.
CACTTTACCCACAAAGAAATTCACTTTGCAGAAAAATAATCAAGGATAGAAGGTGCTTTTTGGTTATTTATTGACCACTTCATGAACTTTCCTAGATCCTGGGAATATGGAATTTAATAAGTTCAAGAATTTACATTTATGGAGTAGAGGAAGGGACCAACCTTAACAAAGTACTTAAACAATTAAGTATAGTTTCAAAATCCACTTATGAAAGAGAAATTTGGACATATGAGAACATAAAACCAAAAGCAAGGAGTGGGAAAGGCTATCACTGAAGAAGTGACAGTTAATCTTAAATCTGAAGTATAAAATAGGCAGATGAAGAGTACTGTGGCATTGGCTTTCTAGCCTAGGAAATGGAGATTAGCATTTGGGAAAAGCTAAAACTGTCAGACAAAGCACAGTGCAAAAGAGGTAAGAAATCAAGCTGGGAAGTAGATATTCAGAGGCAAAGTCGAGGGGGCATTATAGGTCATGTATAGAACATTGGGCTTTATCCTAAATATAATGGGATACTAATGGAGTTTTAAGGAGAATGACATGATCAGACTTGCTTTTTATTTTGTCTTTATTCTGCAGAATGGATTGGGCAAGAATAAATGTCAGATACCACTATACTTAGGAGACTGTCTCAATTGTGCGGGTGAGCGATGATGCTGTCCTTATAGTATGGTAATGAAGTCTAAGGGAGAGTCTTTCTCTTACTATTTCCTAACTTCATCTATTCAAGAGAATATCTCATGGCATCAAATTTGAAATATCATGTAGGATTTTTAGCTCAGGAAGAAAGAGCAGATGGATTTCATTGCTATTCTTTAAGGAATTGAGAGAAGACAAGTGGAAAAGAGACTTATTTGGGGGTAGATTATGCAGCTATTTCAACATTGCTGGAACATCTTCAGACAAATAAATATAATCATTCCTGAGAGATGTTAAAAGTTGTAATTTTCTGTGAAGGAAAGTTGATTAGGAACGTATTTCTATCAGACCTCATGTTTATTACCTTCACATCACATTTTAATCCTTATTTAGCTGTCGCTTGATAGCTGGTCACTTTTAACTTAAAGCAAATTATTATAATTCTGGCATCTCAGGTATTAGTGAATAGACATTGTGATTCTGTAGCTCAGTCAGTCTTTACTGTGGAAAGCTGTTTTCCCTGTGAAATAATAAAAGTCTAGGGAGGAAATGAGCAGGCAGTTTTGAAGCTTATTGCATGGAGTAAAGGATTTTTAAAGGTATTTTGACTTATACCTGAGACTTTAGAAAATTCTATCTCAAGATCAGACAAACCTAGGTATTTTGTAATGATGAGGATTTTTTTTTTAAAAATGCAGTTGTTCACTGCATAATGATGTTTTAGATAATAACAGAACAAAGATACATAACAGAACAAAGATACAACTCTGGTTCATAGATTATAATACCATATTTTTGTGACATCTTTTCTGTGTTTGGATATTAGATACCCAAATACTTAGCATTGTGTTGCAATTGTCTGCAGTATTCAATATTAATACATGACATGCTGTATAGGTTTATAGCCTAGGAGCAATATGCTCTCACATATAGCCTAGGTGGACAGATGGCTTCGCCATCCTGGTTTGTGTAAGTACACTATTGATGTTTGCTCAAAGAGGAAATCACCGATGTAATTCAAAGTTAGCTCTTAAGGACCTTTCCCCCTCCTTAAGCGGATAGCACATCCATATGCATGTATATGGCTGTATCTTCACCCACTCAAAGGAGAAGGAAAAAAATAACAGGATATGTTTATAAAAGTATTTTCTGAAGACAAAAGTTAGAAATTTTGACATTTGGAAGCTGAAAAAGTACATCATGGAGCAGGTTCACTGTGCACTTTACCAGCCTGTCTGAATCTAGTGGGAGAGAATGTGCTCAAACAGCAAGGTGTTTACTTACAGACAGGACAAAGAACAAAAGAAATCTAGGAGTCATAGTGAGCCATTCCCTCAAGGCTTAAGAAAGCTGCCCAGGGAGCATAGGGTCTTGACTGCACATGCCCCATTTGCACTACAGCTGAGCCACCCAGGAAAGCAGCCTGCCTGCGTTATGTACCTCAGGAACCCTGTGACTTACTGGGCAAAGCTTTGAAGGGCATCCTGCTTCCAGAGGAGAGAGGAACAAAGTCTGGCTATCCTGGCAGTTTCTCCCTAAGGCAAGACGATGTATTTCCTAAGGGGCCAGGAATAAGGCCTGGGCTGTTTCAGGCAATTCCTTCCTACCTCAACATGTTCATTCACAGCACGTTCTACAGTAGTTCTTGAGAACTATCAGCCAGAAAGGGAAGAGAACTGGGTCAGTCCACAGTTACTTGGAGAACTATCCTGCATATATAGTAAAATAAAAAACATTACTCATTTTCCTATAATACAAGGTAGAATATTTTCCAGATTTCTTTCCGGGCCTTTTTTCCCATATAAATTTGTTATATACATGAGAATAGTAAAATTCTGTTTTCTACCTTTTTTTTTTTTTTTGCCATTTCATAAAAAGCATATTTCATAACATTGCTAAAAAGTTGATAAAATCCATTTTTTTTTTTTTTTGAGACAGAGTTTCACTATGTTGCCCTTGGTAGAGTGCTGTGGTGTCACAGCTCACAGCAACTTCAAACTATTGGGCTTAAACGATTCTCTGGTCTTAACCTCCCTAGTAACTGGGACTACAGCCTCCCATCACAACGCATGGCTATTTTTTTTGTAGAGACAGAGTCTCACTTTATCCCCCTCAGTAGAGTGCCGTGGCATCACACAGCTCACAGCAACCTCCAACTCCTGGGCTTAGGTGATTCTCTTGCCTCAGCCTCCTGAGTAGCTGGGACCACAGGCACCCGTCACAATGCCCGGCTACTTTTTTTGTTGCAGTTCGGCCGGGGCTGGGTTTGAACCCACCACCCTTGGTATAGGGGCTGGCGCCCTACTGACTGAGCCACAGGCACTGCCCGGCATGGCTATTTTTTTGTTGTAGTTTTTATTGTTGTTTTTAGCAGGCCTGGATGGGATTTGAACCCGCCAGCCCCAGTGCATGTGGCTGGCGTCCTAACTGCTGAGCTACGGGCACTGAGCCAATAAAATGCTATTTCTGAGTAACATATGAGGCTGTCAAATAATGTATCACTTTTTATTTTATTGTTTTTACTTTTAGTGACCATACTAAACAATATGTAGAAGTAGAGAAAATGATAATAACAAATTCTCGTGTATGCATCATTAAGTATCAGCAATTAGACATATTTAGCCAGTCTTGCTTCAATGGTATCAATAATATATATACAGAGGGTACCAAAAAATGTGCACAGATTTTAAGAAGGGAAAAAACTGTTTTAAAATTGTTATACTCAAGTCATGTTTGAGTATTGCAATACTCCATCTGCAATTACAAGAGGTGCTCAAAAGTGACTTGGATTCACCTTTTGTTATTAGTAGATAGTATTACAATTTTAATAAAGTTTTTTCCTTTCTTAAGATGTGCATATGTTTTTTGGCACCCTCTGTGTTTTTAAAGTGGAGTATTTCCTTTGAAAACTGGGATGTATTAAATTCCAGACATCATTTTACTTGTAAATAATGATGAATGTACATTGAATAAGTGTTACTTTTTTGTATAACTAAAATTCCATTACCACATCTTATATAAAAAGCGAATTCCTTAATTTATTTACTACTTAGTTTATATTCAAGTATCCTCATTGTCTTAATAAATATATATTTTTATATATGGCTTGTATAAATAGAAGCCAAACATTGCCTTTGGTTGTTGTGTTTGTTAAATCTCATTTAATTTCCAACAAGCTCCCAACTCCTTACTTCTTGTCATTTATTTGGGAAGAAATCTAGGGTATTTGTCCAATAGTATGTTCCACATTACTAACTGATTCTTCAAAATTTGTTTTATTTCTTCCTTTAATTTCTTTTACAGTTATATCTAGAGACTTTATTGGAGTCAGGTTCCATTTCTTTTTGTCAAGCATATGTCACAGTTTTTCTTGTTTACTTCTCGTTGTATTGAGTAAAAGGCCCTTATCATCTGGTTACCCGTGTTTAGTGATGTGAAGATAGAGCAGGTGGTGTTTCCGCCATCTAGTGCCTCTCATCCTTTCTTTGAATCATTTTAACATCTTCTGATGAACATTGACTCGCTCCAGGACTTCAACTGGGGTTGCAACTTGTTAATTCTCTAATTCTCTCTTCCTTTCTTCATTTATATCCACAAAGAAATTTCCCTCAATAATAATTTGTTTACTGCAAAAGATAGTTTATGCAGATGAAGTCTGATTCTTTCCCTTTATCTGTCACTTTTTATGATGATGGATGGTACCTGAACAATCTCTAATGGTGGCCGAAGAGTTTTTCTGCTTTTCTAATTTCATCATGAGTGAATGCATTTTCATGCTTGAGGTTTTTGATTATCTAATTGCTAATCTTTGGTCAGTAGGAGTTGGTTTCTGTATCCCTTTCATGTGACCCCATTTCTGGTGGATATCTTCCTTGCTTTTTGGCACAAAGAAAAATGATCCTATTTGTATGCATTTCTTTTCTTAGAAGTAGAAGTTGCTGTTTTTTCTTATAGCCCTGGTACTATGTAGAGGAAATTTGTATCAAATTTAAAACGTTTGGTTAGACATTTATATTACTTAAAAATTTTGAATTTTATAACTATTTCAGGATTAGCACCTTTGGCTATAAAACTTTCTTAATTTTTGAAAATTTTGTAAAGATACATTTTAAGAATATTTCTAAAGTTGTTGTTTCATATTCCCATGTTGTTTCTATAAGCAGTACAACAGTGTTTCTATATGCCCACATTTGCATCAACACTTGGTATTCTGATTTGCTAATCTAAAACATATTGTCTCATTGCTTTAATTTACACTCTTTGAAGTATCAATGATTTTTAGCCTCTTATAATACATTTGATAGTTTTGTATGTACATGTGTGCATTTTTAATTGCCTGTTCATCTCTGTTGTGTATTTTATCTATTGGTCTTTTTTAATATCATTATTGTGTTTTCTAATTATTCTCCAGCTCTATCACAATCAATTTTGGGGTTATTATTTATATATTCTCTTTTATTGTTCTTTGATCTTGCCTTTAAAGCCATAGCAATCACCCTTTGACCCTTTTCTTTTCAAAGTCTTTTATTTAAATTAGGTTACTCTTTTCTTTGGACTTTAATACATTTAAATGCTTATTTTAAGTTTTAATTTTTCAAATGAATTCAGTCAGTATGTACTATGGTCTGAAAGTTTATGTCAGATTCATATGTTGAAGTCCTCACCCCTCAAAGTGATGGTTCTGGAAGATGGAGCCTTCGGGAGGCGGTGAGGTATAGAGGTGAGGCTCTCATGAGTGGGATTATTACGTGTATAACACAGGCAACAGAGACCTCTCACCTCTTTCACTACATGGGGCTGGTTGAAGAAGGTTGCCTATGAAGAAGTCGGCTCTCCTCAGACGCTGAATCTGCTGGAGACTGGAGACTGCCTTTCCTACACTCCAGGACTGTGAGAAATAAATTTCTGCTCTTCATAAGCTACTCCATCTGTAATGCATTGCCACCACGGCCAGAATGGACTCAGACAACACATTTTATTCAGTTTTTAAAAAATTCACTGAGCTACTTCTTATTTTGACCTGTGAATTCATTGTCTCTTGGTGGATGAGCCCCGTCATCTGGTACTGGGAGGTGAGGAGGGGTTGAGGCTGGCTTCCTGTGTTTGCTGGGCTGGTAAATTAAGGGAAGTGGAAAGGATAAACCCAGTCGTGATTACTCCTGTTTTCCTCCAAGGCACTGAATACATCATCTCTGTTCTGCATCTTGTAAAGCTTTAGGGAGAAGTAGCATTAGGAGGATGTCTCCCTAGTTTGTAACCCATTAGTCCCAGGTGATTAGATTCGGGGGAAGCTGCTTAATGCGCACCGGCTTATGTAGAACACACATTCCAGCAGGGCTGTGTCAGTCTCCTGATAATTCTTGGGAACATCTGCACTGGCAATATGAATGGTTACCACCGGTTTTTATGGTGAAGGCATGGAGAAATGCTTGTCTCAAACACACACAGGAGAGGCCAGAGCAGGATTTACAAAAATGACTCTATCATGTCCTCTCTCTGCTCTCCCAGATGTTCTCTGTCCCAAGCTTCAGAGAAAGGCCTCCTTCAACATAGCACTTCAGTTGGCTTTAGCATCCCAACGGAAAGGTTTGTTTCTGTAATACATTTCCCCCTCTCATTTCTATGGTTATTCCAGGGTTAATTTCACATAGGAAGCCAGCAGCCCCATGTTAAGTGGCCATATGGGCAGGAACCAGAAGTTCCTTCTATGTTGAGTAAATATTTTTTTCACAAGCTGATGTCCTGTTTCATAAGGCATATGTTCATTCTTTTGCCCACTTATTCTCTAGGGTCTTTGTTTTTAAAATTGCTTTCTATGAATCATTACCTATTACAGATATTGTCACATTTTCCTGTCATTTTAATGCAAACATTTTTAATGCAAATAATAAAAGTAGAATATTTTTCTTTTTTTGCTTATCTTTTATATATTGCTCATGAATAAAAGAACATTTATACTTTCAATGTAGATAATTATATCTATGATTTCCTTTGTAATGTCTTCTATTAATGTTAATCTTAGAAAGTTTTACAGGTAAGGGGAGGTCATGGATAGGAAACATTTAAATCACTCACATGTATAGCATATATATATATTTTCACTTTATGTTTATCTATCTATCTATCTATCTATCTATCTATCTATCTATCTATCTATCTATCGTATATCAATCAATGACTAGTATTAGAGAGATAATTCCTAAGACTGAATTTAGGTTTATAAAATTTGTTCAAAAAGTTAAAAATAAATCTTTTAAGGCATACTTTGGAATATGGAAAATTCAATATTCAGGGACTGAGACCCAAGAGTCTATGTCTTAAATGTATTTGAAACTTTCTAATAGATGTACTTATATACTATTTAGCCTCTTTTAGTCTCAGGAAAACAAATTGTTACATGATGATGATAACATAGTTGAAAGTACATAGTTTTAATATTTCAAACATTTTAAATTTAACAAGAATTTTATGTGTCAATAGGAATAATAATAATAGTAACAAAAAATAAAATGACTAGCTACTTGCAAAAGACTGTGTTCATGGTGGCACCTGTGGCTCAAAGAAGTAGGGTGCTGGCTCCATATGCTGGAGGTGGTGGGTTCAAACCCAGCCCCTGGCAGAAACCCACAAAAAAAAAAGATTGTCTTCATTTTCTAAAGAAATAGGAAAAAACCTCCAAAATGATCTGACTTCCCTAATGTGAATAAATGATGGAATAATATCTAGATGCTTTCCATAAGTTTATAGTCAGTCATTGTGTTCAAATTTCTCCATTTTCATTGCAATATCCAGGATTGATAAAATTTATACACAGACTACTCTCATGAATACCTATGAACATCAATTAAGCTCCTTGATTGTTAAAAAAGTATGTCAAAGGTCACAATTATTGTGTTGATTTAAATATAAGTTCAGTTGCAGGTAACTGACACTGAAAAATCAGGGGTTAAATTGAAAAATCTCTTTTTCGTAGATATGTAGCAGTTTGGCAGAGAATCCCATATGGTGGTTTTGCTTCATGCAAACTTTCAGAGACCCATACTGATTCCATCTTGACCCTTGGGTGAGGTGCTGCCGGTAACTGAGTCCCATATGGCTCACAACCATGATTATATTCCAAGTAGTAAGATGGGAGAAGGCAAAGAAGAAGGGGAATACCTTTCCCTTTAAGGACATAAATGAGAAATTACACAAACTACTTCCTCTTATGCCTCTATTAAGACTGAGGCAGACGGTAGCTGAAGATCAACTATTGCTACAAGTGAAAGGGGAAATTTAGTATTTCTTCTGCCAAGTCAGAAGCTGAACTTTATGTTTTTACTACTCAGAATGGGGCAGAGGATGACACTGAGGAGCCTATTAGCAGCTCCTGCACACTTGTTCTTTGTTTATTAGGCTGCCTTCTTACTCAAACCCAAGTTTTCATCTTTTTCTTTTATTTGTAGTTGGGCTGTGTTGTTTAAACCTTAACAAATTACATATTTGTAAACTGGACATAAATCACGGAAAATTTAAAATGTATGAATTTAGAAAAATTCAAGGTGGTCCCAAGTGGCATTTGGTCAAATGCTGTTCTAAGTCTCTGAGGATATTTCTGGATGAAACTAACAGAATTGGTAAAGACTGATTAAAGAATATTGACTTCTCTAATGTGGATGGGATTCATTTAATAATCCATTGAAAGCCTAAATAGAGGAAAAAGCTGACTCTCCTGCAAGGCAGAGGAAATTTCCTCCTGCCTGACTGGCTTAAGCTGGCACATCGGTTTTCTTAGAAGTGTAGTTCTAAGCTGCCTTTGGATTAGAACTATACCATTGGCTCTCCTGATTCTCAGGCCTTTGTATCTGGATGAAACTACCCTACTGGCTCTTCTGGGTCTCTAGCTTAATGACTGCAGATCTTAGGACTCATCAGCTTCCATTCTCATGGGATCTAATTCCTTATAATAAATTTCTTTTTACATGTGTATCGCACTGGTTCTGTTTCTGGGGGAGAATTCTGACTAATACACGTGTGAATGATCTCTAATACCTATTTTGAAAAATAGGTATTTTTCATTGTTGGCATCACTGGTTTATTCCTGTAAACTGGTTTAGGTTCTCAGAATGAACATTACTTCATTTCTGCATGTTTCTGTTGGAGAAATATATTGCTCATTGAGTTTTACTGTGTAATACATTCACATCTCTCTCCTTTGAGCTGTTTCTGAACATAAATACTACAAACACAATCAAGGCTCAGATTTTCATAATGAAAAGTCATTAGTATAAAATTAGATATCAAATATAATGTCCCTTAATCTCCTGTCATTTTACTATATTTTACTTAACTGCCTCTCCCTTTTACTGCCTTTAGGCTATTTTTGTCTGATTAAGTCTCATCTTAGAAGAAAGCCCTCACCTGGAATCTGGCCAGGTGCACAGCTTGGGCTGCGAAGTCTTTTTCATCTTTCCAGGAAGCTGCCAGCTAGCATGTCTTAGTTTGCATTTCTGGAGACCATTAGTAGAAATGTGGGCCTCTGTGCTCATGAAGAAGTTGAGGAGGCATAGACTGTAAGTCAGTGCTGCAATTATAAGGAAAGAAAAATACCAGCATCTTATTTATCTTCAGTGTTTTTTATGGAAATGCTCCCAGATTTTAAATTATATACTGGTTGCTTAATGTTTAGTTGATAATTCAACATTTTTCTGTAAATAAACAGGTGTTTCCTGTTATTAAAATATACGAAGATAAAACAAATCTTTTGATTAATTACAGGACTAGGGTAACATTTTCCCCCCAAATACTAAAATTGAGGCTTTACATTTCTATCTTTTGTGCCTTGGGTATCTGAAAAATCAGTATAAATAAATATTTAATAAAAAATCATGTAAAATGTTCAGAGATATAGGCAAGTGTACACCAGCAAAGAAAATGAAGAGTTGAAGGAGTAATTCAGATATTTAAACCAAAATGCTCCTTTTAATTAAAGTATTACTTTTAGGTTGTTTCAGCTCTTGAGTTCTATTCCAGCGCCCTTTTGAATTTTAGTACTAGATTCATATCTATACCTGCTTGGCTAGTATGACATGAATACAGAGGCAACTTCATTATGAATAGTCCTTATAATACACAGGTGTTTTTACAAGTACATGTTTGTACATTTATTTTGAAAAGTTCTTTTTTTTTTTTTAGGAGAACTAGGGCCGAGTATAGAAAAATTCTTGCACAGAATAATAGAATAGTGTTTATCACCAAATAGAAATTTAAAAATAGAATTAAGAGCACAGTAATTGAACACGTAAATCTGAAGCTGAAAAGCTTCACAGTTAATCTATGTTTAGCTGTAAAGGTATGTGAATATTACAGGTTTGTTTTTATAATTCAGATGTAAAAGCCAAAAGACATTTGAGACTATACAATACTGAAAATTAAAATTCTTTTTTAAATTCTAAAAATTAAATTATGATATGCTTAATGGAAATTTAAAGGAAATTATTGTCAATGGGATATGAATTTTCTATCTTTCCAGAATGCTGTTTGCCATTTTCGTAATGAATTACTTATATTTATTCTTTTTCATCGTTTTAACTCCGTAAAAGGACAAATTCTCTCTCTTTTCCTTTAATAAACTTATTATTGCCTCTGAAAGGCAATGAGAGTGGTGGCCAATTTTTTCCTGACCTTTTTTTTCCTTTTGAAAAATGTTTCTTTGGCAAGTTATTAAACTGGTCTGTGGCTCAGGTCCTCATTTCTAGAATGAGGATAGAAATAGCATCTGCTTAACAAGGTTGTTGTGGGGATTCAAATAACTAATACAAGTCCTGGAAAAAGGTAGTGGTCCCCAAATGTTATGTATTATAGGAAGTCAGACAATTAAGTTTGTAAACTCATCCTAGAAAAAGTCGCACATACCTCATTGCTGAATATCGCTATGGTCACCTTCAAAGCACTCCCCTTGGGAAGCTCTGCACCATCGCCAGTACCTAGTCCACCCTTCAAAGCACTTTTTCTAGGACAAGTTTGTGAACTTAATGTCAGATCTTGAATGGCAACAACTCTGATGGCCATTCCAGAAAGAGTGACAAAATTGCTTTGAAGGGTGCATAGCTCCCCAAGGGGCGTAGGTCAAAGGTAACCATCGTGTTATTTAGCAGTGAGGTATATATACAGCACTCCTTCTAGGATGCCTTTATGAACTTAATTGTCCAACCTTGTACTTTTATCTCTGAATTTTTAAAAGGAGACTAAGTACTTCTAAAAATATGTATACTGTACACTGAAGAGGACCTTTTAGTTGGAAAGCGAATGCTAATATCTCAGATTGAGAAAACTAGAAAGTGAAGAAATCAATGACGTTGTCAGCTCAGATCCAGGCTTGAGATAGTACAACACCGGCCACTTTACTCGCTCAGTGATTCAGTGAATCTGATGAAGCAAAGACATGTGTGTTTGTGTTGAGAGAAAGGAGGGTCTGTAGAGACTGGGTAAATGTCCTCTTGGCTAAGCAGTTCTAGAAAAGTTCTTCATATAGACATACCTTTTAGGTCACACCAAAGTTACCATTCTGGTTGTCAATGCAGTTATGATCATTTCTCCTCTTTGATGCCAATCAACCAAATTTCCCTTCCTTTGCAGATTATATCAGGAGATCAATATTGTGAGTAAGCAGAATCCAATGGGGTCTTAGGTTCAGAATTATCTTTCTTCCAATGAGCAGGTCACTGTCAAATTCCTCCTGGCTGAAGCATATGAAGGACATGAATTACACTGCATAACTTATTTATATGTCACTTTGCTGGTCTCCTGCATTTAATCAGATTTTCTGTTCATTAGATAATTAACAGCTTACCAAAGTGTTGCCAAGATTTTACAGATGTTTTCCAATAATACAAAATACATCAACAAGTTAGAATTTTGTTTTTTAATTCTTCTTTTCTTTCTGTATCAATAACCACTGATCAGGGAAGCTGGTCTTCTTTGGGCAGCTCCCTTTTGCACCCTCCACTGCCTCTCATGCCTCTTTGCACTTTTTAAAATTATAGCATGTATTGTATTGTAGCCATAATTTTCGTTTTCTGTGTCCCCAACTAGATTTTAAGTAGGTAAAGATTTATTGGTTTTTGTCTCTAAATATTCAGTATGTGGTATATAAGTAGAGACTCATAAATATTTGCTCAATGAATAAATCATTGGGCAAATGTCTATAAATTCCCATGTCTCTGTGTCCATTAGATTTAAACCTAGGAATTCACCAGGGACAAAAAAAGAGGACAAAATGTTTCTGCAAAGCACAAATCATGGACAAAGAGAAAAGAGAGTAAAGAGTGTGCTGTATTTTAGGAATTGTAAAGGGTTAAATAGGGGCATAGCACTGCGTGGCCCAGTATTCACGCTTTCTTAAACAGATTGCTCAAACATTATCTTTTTGGAAAGACTTCTCAGACCTTTTCCCCTTTCTTGTACCAAAGTAGAATTTGTACTTCTCTTCCTTTCTGCCATTATTTCACATTGTACACATTTTCATTTTATCCCTTTTAATATTTTGTTACAAGTGTATATTTGACCATTTTTGCTGCTTAAAATAACAGCAATATACAGAAGAGAGATTGGAAATTGCTACCAGGTAGATCTTGGTTTAAATAGTGACTTTGCTACTTGTAACTGGGTAATTAATTGACAATAAAAATTCACTTAATTTTCTGGAACCTTAGTCTCTTTATCAGCAAAATGGGAAAAATAGCACCAACTTCAACAGTGTTGTTGTGAACCCATATAATAGGTGCATAATAGATGCACAATAAATTATATTTCCCTTCCTCTTTTATCTTCTCTGAAGATAGGAATCATGCTTTGTTCATTTATTCCTAGCTATTAGTACATTCCCCACAAACAAGGAAATGTTTAATAGGAGCTTGTTAAATGAACAAAGTATGAGTTTATTTAAATGCTTGATATAAGTGTGTGAAAATGTGTGTGTACATGGAAATAGATATTCAGGAAACATTTATTTGCCACCAAGAGCTACCTAGAATCATTCTAAATTTAGTATATCAGGCTCACTGCTACAGCAATTTCCATATAGTCTTATCTGCTTTGCCATCCTTAGTAAAGTGTCAAGCTAGCCTGAATTCAGACGTGGACGATTCCGTGCATTCCACTTGCTGAAATTGCTCTTAATGGAACATCTGGGGAAATATTCATGCATAACATAACCCAACCTTCCAAACAGGTACAAATCATTTATCAGTCTACCAAAGTTTATCATCTCTTTTCCCTGAAGAGGTGCACAGACAGTTAAATAAATTGAATTGGTGTTGCTTATTACGTCTATTATAAATCATTGAGCGAGTGCCTGTTATTAGCTGGGTTGCTTTAACATGTCTTCTTTGCATTCTTGAGCATAACTGCTGATTAAACATTGCTTCCAGGGAGGCTGAGTTTTGCCTTTTTGTAACACATATGCATGAGTACCTTATGCCATTTCTGTGAATATTAATCATTCAGTAAGGCGGGAGAATGTGCTAGACAAGGTCCATGGATGACTCTCAGTCCCTTTCCATGTTTCATTTTGAGCTGAGATTTGGAATTCACTGGATTTGCTTTACCCCCCTTTCTCTTCTCCTTTTTCTCCTATTCTTCTTTGCATACTTTCACTTTTTTATTGGTTCAATAGCTGGGACAATAAGACAATCCACACAACTGCAGACCTACATCAGGCTCACACCTGTACTTCTAGCACTCTGGGAAGCCAAGGTGGGTGGATATTCTGAGCTCAGGAGTTCAAGACCAGCCTGAGCAAGAGTAAGATCCCATCTCTACTGAAAATAGAAAAGTCACTGGGCGTGGTGGCACATGGCTGTAGTCCCAGCTACCTGGGCAGCCGAGGCATGAGGATCACTTGAACCCAAGAGTTTGAAGTTGCTGTGAGTTTTGATGATGCTGTGAGTTTTACCAGGGTGACAGAGTAAGACCCTGTCTCAAAAACAAACAAACAAACAAAAAAGCAGTGTGATTGAGGCGGATAAATTTTTTATCTTGGAAATCCCATTTTGGCTGATTACTACATGGTAGCAAATTTGGTTTCTCCTAATTTGGAACATCTCTTATTTGGAGAGTTCAGTTACTTACTTTGAAAGTTTGGCTGATGACTTACATGGTAGCAAATTTGGTTTCTCCTAATACTCATTTGACGTTCAGTTACTTACTTTCATGTGCATTAGTAAAAGAAAGTAGGGATATAAGATAATGTAGTTATGAGGGAGTTAGTCTTATACTAGATAATTTATCTGATTTGCTAACTGAGCTCTTAATATTTGATTATTATTTGGGGAATGTATAACTTGATTGAATTTTGTAGCTCTGTGAAGTTAAATTAATAGTAGTAGGTTTTATTGCATAAAACTGTTAATTCCTAGCTGAATTTTGTTTTATGTCATTTGATGTTATTCAGAACTTTGAAAATATAAATGTAGGATGATTTTACATACATAGATAACTGATCAAATTAAGAGTTACATGTTCTATGATTTCTCTTATCCTTTAGGATATCTCAGTATATTTTGGATGTTCTTCTGTATGCAATGATTAATGAAGTCAAATTATATTTCAAACATACTATGTGTTAAAATTTTCACTATGTAATGGAAGAAACTAAAGGTAGGATTAAGCATAATGTTTATCATTACAGGTTATAAGAATACTTCATATTGACTTTATGCCCAGTACTGAATGAATAAAATTCACAGAAGCAAATTTATGAGTTAAAATAATTTCTCTTGGTTTTCAGCAAAGCTATTGTGTGTTAAGAAAAAGTTAAGTGCTTAAATATGTTCATGTATTTCAAGGATGAGGTATTTTTCTGGGCACCTTGCCCTTTCCATTTTGGAAGAAAGGCTTCACTTCAGTTGAGCTTCTCAAAGTTGATAGCCTGGCATTCTGCCTCTGGCACTGAACTTGGTTCAGCATTTTAAAAGAAAGATGAAAAACATCAACATTCTGTGTTTATACTTCGCCAATTGTTGTACATTAGAAAAAAAATCCATTTTTGGTGTTCCATAGTTAAGCAGTGCATACAGTGGCATTTCCTTTTTACTTATCAACAAAATGTAATTACAACGCCACTATCTATACTATGTACATGGGAATTCATCTCGATATCTTTGATAAAGTTCTAAATGTGCTAATGCCATTATACTTTTTAAAGTAAATACCAGATTAAATTAAAATACATTATGTAAAATGGATCCTTCCTTACAATATAGAGAAATTATATTCAATCTCTTTATATATTTTATGTTATTAACAATGACTTTGACCAAAGGGAAACACATGATCTATTTAACATTATTCAACATTTTTATTTTTATTTTTTTTGAGACAGAGTCTCACTGTGTCACCCTCAGTAGAATACCATGGTGTCACAGCTTATAGCAACCTCAATCTCTTGGGTTCAAGAGATCCTCTTGCCTCAGCCTCCCAAGTAGCTGGGACTACAGGTGTCCACCACAATGCCTGGATAATTTTTAGAGATGGGGTCTTGCTCTGGCTCAGGCTGGTCTCAAACCTGTGAGCTCAGGCAATCCACCCACCTTGGCCTCCCAAGTACTGGGATTACAGGTGTGAGCCACCTTCCTGTCCTTCAAAGTTATTTTAAAGAAGTAGCATTCTTCTTGCCAGAGTTAAAGTAATGTATAAGTGCAAAGAATAGAAAAGATGACTTTTCTCCCTGTCATGGACTAAGCTATATCCCCCTCGTATTTCTTGTGTTCAATTCCTACTTCTCAATATTTCTGAATGTGGCTAATTTTAGAAATAGGGCATTTAAAGAGATAATTGAGGATAAATGAGGTGATATGGGCAGGCCTTAGTTTAATATGAATGATGTTCTTATAGGAGGAAGAAGAGGTACTGGGGATACGTGCACAGAGGAAAGGCCACATCTCTGTGAGGACAGCAAGAAAGCAGCTATCTGACAGCCGAGAAGAGAAACCCCTTTTATTTTTTTTTCATTAAATCATAGCTGTGTACCTTAGTGCAATCATGGGGTACAATGTGCTGGCTTCATATACAATCTGAAATATTTTCATCCAATTGCTCGACATAACCTTCATGGGATTTTCTCATTTATTGTATGAAAACATTTGTATTCTGCATTTACTAGGTTTCACCTGTACCCTTCTAAGATGCACCATAAGTGTGATCCCACTACTTACCCTCTCTCTACTCACCCTCCCTCTCCCGTCCCCTCCCTTGCCCCTTTCCCCATATTCTTGTGCTATAATTGGGTTATAGCCTACATATGAAAGCTATAATTTAGCTTCATAGTAGGGCTGTATACATTGGGTACTTTTTCTTCCATTCTTGAGATACTTTGCTAAGAAGAATGTGTTCCAG
>CAUYRH010155962.1:0-10300 GCA_963574655.1 Perodicticus potto | reverse complement strand
TTCTTTGATCTCAGTGCTTTAAGTTGTTCTGTTCAGGAGATCTATTTCTTGTTTAAATCTAGGGAAAGGATGTGATTCCAACATTGATTCATTTCCTCTATATTATCAAATTTCTGGGCATAGGGTTTTTTGTAGTATTGGGAGATAATCTCTTGTATCTCTGTGGCATTTGTTGTTATTTCCCCATTTATCATTTCTGATTCAAGTTACTAAAGATTTTATTTTTCTGTTTCTAGTTAGTCTGGCCAAAGGTTAACTTATTTTATTTATTTTTTCAAAAAAAACCCAACTTTTTGTTTTGTTAATTTTCTAAATGATTTTTTTGTTTTTAATATCATTAATCTCTGATTTGACTTTGGCTATTTCTTTTCTTCTGCTGGGTTTAGGGTTAAATTGTTCTTCTTTTTCCAATTCTGTAAGATGGTGTGTAAGTATGCTAATGCACTCACTTTCTGTTTTTCGAAAGGAGGCAGCTAGTGCAAGTGATTTTCCTCTCAGGGATACTTTTTCTGTATCCCACAGGCTTTGGTAACTTGTGTCTGCATTGTTGCTATGTTTGAAGAAATTAACAATTTCCTCTCTTATGTCTTCCTGAACCCAACTATCATTCAGCATAAGGGCTGGTTAGTTTCCAAGACTTTATGTGGGGATGAACATTTTCGTTGTAGTTGAGCTTCACCATTATGGCCTTATGGTCTGAAAGAAGACATGGTATAATTTATTTTCCTTTTGTGTTGCTAAGGTTTGATTTATATCTTAGGATGTGATATATTTTGGAGTATGTGCCATGAGCTGATGAGAAAAAAAGTATATTCTTTTGTTTTGGGGTGGTGTGTTCTGTATATCTCTCTTAATCCCATTTGTTCTAGGGTCATGTTTAAGTCCTTTGTATTTTTGTTTAGTTTCTATTACATTATTTGTCCAGTTCTGTCAGAGGGGTGTTAACATTCCAAAATATTATGGTGTTATGTTACATTATATTTCTCAGACCCATCAAGATCTATTTCATAAATCTGGGAGCACTTAAGTTAGAAGTATAAATATTTAAAATTGAGATATCTTCTCGTATAGTTCCTTTTACCAGTATGGAGTGTTCATCTTTGTCTGTCTTAATTATAGTGGCTTTGAATCTGCAACCCCTCCTTTATTTTGATTTTTATTTACTTGAAATACTGTTTTCCATCCATTAACCCTGAGTCTTGATTATTTTTTTGTGGCTAGGTGAGTCTCATAGCATATGGATGGATTGTGTTTTTATATCTAATCAGCCAGCTTGTGCTTATTCAGAGAGAAATTCATTTTATTGACATTTATTGACAGTATCAATAAGTGTGGTGGAATTCTATTCACTTCATTATGAGATAATCTGTTGTGTAGTGTTATCCTTTGTGCCACTGTGGAAGCTAACCTCTGGCTTTAGCTTATAGGTGTTTACTTTGGTGGTGGTCCATTGTGGTATTAAGTACTGAGAATAGGTCTAAGTATTTCCTGTAGAGCTGGTCTTGTTTTGGTGAGTTTCCTCAGTTTTTGTATATCTGGAAAAGATTTGATTTCTCCATTGATTTTCAAGCTATATCTATCAGGACACAGGATTCTGGGTTGAAAATTATTTTGTTTAAGGATGTTAAAGGTGGATGACCATCCTCTTCTGGCTTGGAAAGTTTCAGTTGAAAAGTCTATTGTCATCCTAATAGCTCTGCCCTTGTAGGTCAATGGGCACTTTACTCCTAGTTGCTTGCAGAATTTTCTCCTTCATATTTACTTCAGACAGGTTCATTACAATGTGTCGTTGAGAAGGTCTGTTAGAGTTGAGATGACTCAGTGTTCCCTATCCTTTTCAAAGGAATGTGTCAGGGTCTTTATTAAAACTTGGGAAGTTTTCATTTATGATTTTCTCTAGTAGGGGCTTTCATACCTTTGGGACAATCTTCTTCCCCTTCAGGGATTCGTATGATCCATATGGCTGCATGCTTCATGGAGTCTCATAGTTCTCTAAGTGCCTATTCTGTTTTTTCTTTCTTCTTTCTGATTCTGTAACTACCTGTTTTATCTCAAAGACTTTATCCTCTAACTCTGATGTTCCTTCTTCTCCATGGTCTAATCTATTTTTGATACTTTCTACTACATCTTTACATTTCCAGATTGTCTTCTTCATTTCCTTAAGCACATCCATGTCCTTTCTATGTTCTACATATCTCTGGTCTCACTTTTGGTTCTGTCTTTCCATTTTCTCATTCATTCCCTATATTATCTTAATCATTCATATTTTAAATTTCCTTTTTGTCAGATCTATTAAATTTTTATGTAATGAGTCTTCTCTAAAAACTGCCTCATGGTCCTTTGGAGGAGTTGCTCTATTTTGGTTTTTCGTGGTGTCTAAATTTTTCTTTTGGTTCCTCTTCATGTGTGCTTTCTTCTTGTTCACCTGTTTGTGCACGTTTTCCTTTCAGTTCCTCCTTTGCTTCAAATTACCCTGTCTCTGGCTTTATGTGATGAAGAGACCTCTTGGTGTGAGCCAATAAATGAAGAGTAAGGTAAGGAGCAGGCAGAGAGAAACAGAGGAAAAAGAATGAAGAGGAAAAAAGAAGGAAAGAGAAAAAATGAGAAAAAGAAAGAAGTAATAACAGAAGAAAAAAAAAACTTTGAGAATAGGAGAGAAGGAAATCAAGAAGAGAGGCTGAGAGCAACAGAAGAAATGGTATTGATCAGGATGGTACTAAGGCCATGCTTGTATCCCAAGTGTTTTATGTGGTTGGATTGGGAGGGTTCCTCAAAATCAGACAGTCCTTACCAGATTGAGTGGAGACAGACTCTCCCTCTGCCAAAACTAGGAAGGGAAGGAAAAGAGAAAAAAACAACACTATGGAAATATTAAGTAAGAATGAAAATGAAATAGAAAAATTCTGCAGCATGTTCTTTCCAATATTATCTTTCTAGGGCAATAGGTCAAAAGGTCTCTTAGTCCCTTGAGCCAGATCACTACTGTGGCCTATCTGCCAGACCACAGCTATGTCCCCAGCTCTCACCTAAATAATAATAATGATAATAACAACAGCAATATAAGAATAGATAAAGGAGATTAAAAATACCATTGTATCTAATAGAGGAGAGAGGGGGAAGTGTAGTAAAGAAAGAACGGAAGAAGACAAGAAATAGGGAGAAGATATCTTAGTTGTTGAAGAGGCAGTTATTGTGGGAGATATGAGAAAGTTAGAAGAATCTCTCTCCAAAGAAAAAATGTACTGGAGTGAAATATGGAGAGAGAAAAAATTAGGCGAAATTACCCTAACCAAAAAATACAGGAGCCCTTGGTCTTAATGAAAGTAAAAATAGAAGTTAAGAAAAGAATCAATCATACAAATAGGAAAAAACAAAGGACATCAATACAAAATATTGAAAAGCTCTAAATAACAAAATATATATACATATATATGTGTATATATTTATATATAGTGGGAGGATCCTACTTTGGTAAGAATATATTTGTGTTGCAATATATTGCTGGGACATCAGGTGGCACGGTGGTTTTAGGGAATGGACAACATAGCTCATAACATCTCTCTAGATCCCAGGCATATACCAGATCCCAAACTTAATTGTCCAAAGTGGTTCCTCTGGGTTGAGAACTGAGATCTCTCCAGAAACCTTGAGAGGCAAGTCTCACTGTATGCCCAGACAACAGTTCTCATGGGGTGCTGGAGTTCCTGGGCCTGTCACTACTTGTCCAATCCTAGCAGACAGAACTAAAATGGCTATGTCCCTGTAGGAAGCCCACTTCACAACTTTCTCACAACGTTTCCATAATGGCCAACCCCTAGCTGCCAGAACCTTCCCAGAATGGCTGTCTCTACTACTGCCAAACAGGTGGCAAATTTGCTCCAACCAGCCCCCATATCTGGCTGCTATATACTGTTTGGGTTCAGTCACTCTTCCAGGCAATCCACTCAATGCACTTCCCCTGATTACTGAAAACTCTAAAAAGGCATCCTCACATCCCAGACCTCCCTGGTTCCCAGCCAAGGCTGCCACCCTGTGGCTCCTGCCAGGGCTCCTGTAAGACTGGCCTAGTGAGTCAGACCTCTGCCCTACTTCTCCAGTTCACATTCAGCAACCTGCCGCCTCCCAAAATATTTATTGAATGTACACTTTGTATAAAATCCTCAAATAAATTCTTTGAAGGAAGATCTAAACACCAACTTAAAATACTTTGACAGTATTAATTACCTCATTCTAATTAAATTTCCTATGGTATAATTAAATGGATTTAACATCACAGCTATGTCTTCTTATTGCATGGATTTTTGTATACTAGATGATAAATAAGATTTCTATAACTAAAAAGACTATTATAAAAATAAATACCCTGTACTTTAGAAGCTCCTCAGGGCAGTTTATTTCCCTTTCTGCAACTGGATATTGCCATAGAAAATGTGGTCACTTTGCTGGAAGTTCTTGAAATCTTCTTATCAGATAGCTTCCTTACTTACAAAAGAGAAATTTGAATTTTGGAAATACTGAATTTGACTAGTTAATTTTTTGAACAATAGAAACATGAAACTTGTTTTTTTCACTTCTAAGAGAATAATTTGGGACTGTTGATATGTGCAGCATAAAGTATATGTCATGATAATCTATAAAACCAGATGACATAAGTGAGAGTATGTCATTCTGAGTAAAAGAATCAAATGAACAAAAATTACAGAACAAGAGTGCAACTCAACCTGCATATCTGCAGTATATAGCAGCCAGATACGGGGGCTGGTTGGAGCAAATTTGCCACCTGTTTGGAAACTATAAGAAGTCTTAGATTAACGTAGCATTTATTTGACACTTAGTGGAACAATTACATCCAGCAGAGAGGTGATCAAATAGGGGCAATATTTTAATTTCTGATTTGTTTTGTTTCATAAGATTTGCCAGCTGATTGATCTAATTAGTGTTGATGATCAAGGCAGTCAGTATTGTATGTGATGCTATTTTTTATGGACTTTTGGAGAGATGTAATCCTGATAGTTAATTGTGAATTTTCTATAATTGTTCACTAATGGGAAATAGTCTCCAACAATTTACCATTAGTTATCCTAGGAAATCTAGTTAATCCTCAGGCAATGGGTAGTTCATTTGGAGGAAATAGCATGCTGATTTGCAGTTATAATTGAAGAAAATTGCTTGAGAGGATTCTGACAGCCCAGAAAATAGGCCAATTAGTTACTGAACTCTCATCCTCCTGTGAGTCATGATTGTCTCCACTTAATTTTGCTGTCACTTATAAAGTGAGGTTAAGAATAGATTAGCGTCTTTTAGTCACATTTTATAATTAGCTTACTCTTTTGCTCCTAGTTTTTTTTTTAAGCATTATTTGGTTTAAAAACCAGTGGTCCTCAAAACTTTATTTAACATTTATTATTCATAAAGAATTTGCTAATGTTTAAAACAACTTCACTTAGTGACATAAATTAATAATCCCTCATGATCATAGTAGATTTTTTTTTCCACCAAAGGATCATCACACATTGCTTCGTAATATTTAAAACCAAATACAAGAAGATATACTAAGTTTTGGACAAGCTAATAGATATTAATAATTTAAAACCAACAAGTTCATTACATGAAAATGGAACAAAATAAAAGCATACTGTAGAAAGAAAACCCAACTGCTTGTAATGTAATTTAAGAAATCAATATTTTACTTCCTACTTCTATTATTTGTAATTACTTCAAAATATCTTTCATGTTTCCCTTAAGAAAAAAAATAAAGATTATGATAATAAGGATATTTCAGTTGATACAGATATGGGGAAGTCATCAAATTTTTTCAAATTTGTACATATATGTATATATACACATAAATATATATAAGTTAATAAATTTTGTCTAGCTAAGTTTAAGCTGTTTGTTCTAATAGCACATATAATAGGTCAATTTAGTTTAGTTATGTCACAAGTTGCTACACCTGGCCTATTCGTGCACATGCATGTGTGTGTTGTTGTTCTTATTGTTGTGTTTTCATCTAATAAAGATTTTTTAAGGACTATAATAAGGCTTTTGCTTAATGTTCCACCCCAAGCACCTGCTTTGTATCTCAGCTCACATTAGCAAATAACTATGTGTGGATATTAGCACTCAATAAACAAACGTGATTTGCCAGTGATAAGAAGTTGTCCTACTATATCTAGAACCCACAAGGTTATTTTTGTCACTTTAATTGATTTGCATCATTTCTGAAGCAATGTAGTGTGGATTATTTAGTAAGATCCCTGAAAGACTTCAGAAGGGATCTATAATACTCTATAGTTTTGATTTTTCATTACAATACTTTTTGTTAAAATCTATGTATATATTCATTCTTTCATCCATACACACAGTTTATCTCTTATCTAAATTTAAGTTAATTTATTCATATTAAAATATTTTAACATATTTTAGGACCAGGATGTGTTACAATACCAGGTTAAAGAATGTTTGGATTTATACCTCAATTATCTGTTTATTTGGGACATTACTTATGCAATTTCTTGAGTTTTCAGGGCCAATAATTATATTATAAAATAGAAGGCAATAATTTAATTATAAGTGTTTCTTTCAAATCCTATAGCAGTGCAGGTATATCCAGACCAGGTGTGGCAACATGTGATGTAACTAAACTGTTATTTAATGCTTAGATGTCCCTATTAGAAATCTCTGAAACTAAAGTTGTTTGGTATTTGATAATCTAAACATTTTATGGTTGAAAAATTCTTGTGCAGGAGGATCTCATCGACTTTATTCAGTCCCATCCATTTCTGGGGACTGAATGAACTATTTTATTATAACTGAGATCTTGTGGATTACTTTAAAATGTTCATTTACATGTTTGCTTCTTGCCACACACAAATATTCAATCGTGACATGGTTACTCTCGAGTTAAATATATAATCTATAGAATAATAGAGTTCTTCTTTAATCAACAAATATTATATATCAAAATCAATTTTCTAAGCATAAGAAAATTATAATATTATTTAAGTAATCAATCTTGATAGCTAGAACTAGTAAGAGGACATTTTTTTTTTTATTATTTCAGGTTACTGTGGTGATATAAACAACTAGGTTATTATGTCATTATCAGTTAGGTAGGATCCCTCTTGCAGTTGTGTCCCCACCCAAGAGTCATGCCACATACCCATACATGTGCCCATTAAGTGAGAGCACACTACTGCCTCTCTCTCCTTCTCTCTCCCTCGTGCCTTGTTCTGCCTCCTCCAAACTTGAATTGCATTGAGTTTTCTCTTATGTGGGAGAGTATTAGATAATCTACTAGATTCATATTAATATTGAGTACATTGGATGTATGTTTTCCCATTCTTGTGATACCTTACTAAGAAGAGTGTTTTTTAACTCCCTTCAGATTAATACAAAAGCTGTAAAATTCCATCTTTTTATGCCTGAATAGTATTCCATGGTATACATATACCACAGTTTGTTAATTCATTTCTAGGTGGGCATTTTGGTTTTTTCCACATATTGGCAATTTTTTAAATTGAGCTGTGATAAACAATCTAGTGCAAATATCTTTATGATAAAATTATTTTTTTCTTCTTTTTGATCAACGGAGAGGTTTATTTGAGGTCTTTGAGGATTCCTCATATTTCTTTCCAAAGAGGTTGTGCTAGTTTTCAGTTCCACCAACAGTGTAAAAGTCTTTCCTTTTCTACACATCCACACCAGCATCTGTAGCTTAGGGAATCTGTGATGTGAACTATTCTCACTGGGGATAAGTGATATCGCAGAGTGGTTTTTATTTGCATTTCTGTGATGATTATGAACAATGAGCATTTTATCATATATTATTTAGCCATTCATCTGTCCTCCTCAGAAAAGTTTCTGTTCATGTCTCTCACCCAGTGATAGATGGGATCGTTCGTTCTTTTGGGGTTGATTAATTTAAGTTCCCTGTAGATTCTAGTTATCAACCCTTTGTCATATTTGTTACATGCAAATACCTTTTCCCATTCGTAAGGTTGTCTATTTGCTTTAATTGTGGCTTATCAACTTAATTAAGTCTCATTTGTTAATTTTTGTTGTTGCTGTGATTGCCATTGAATTCTTCTGCAGAAAGTATTTCCCTAGAGCTGAAATTATCAAGACTTTTTCCCACACTTTTCTCTAAGATTTTTTTTTTATTTTATGCCTTATACTTAAATCTTTTATATATCTTGAGTCAAATTTTGTAAGTGGTGAAATGTGTCAGCCGACTTTTAGTCTTTTACATGTGGTTATCCAGTTCTCCTAGCACCATTTATTGAAAAATAGGGATTCTTATCCCCAGTGTATGCTGTTGTTTGGCTATAAGAAGACTGGTTTCATCTCCTGGTTTTCTATTCACTTCATATGACTGTCTCTATTTTTTTGAAAATGCCATTCTGTTTTGATCACTGTGGACTTGTAATACAACCTGATGTCTGGTACAGCGATACCTCCTGCTTTGTTTTTATTACTAAGAATTGCCTTTGGTATACAATGTTTTATCTCATGTCATATGAAAAGAAGAATAATTTTTTTTCTAATTCTTCAAAGTATAATGTTGGTATACTAATTGGATTTTATTTAATATATAGGCTTCTTTGGATAATATATACATTTTTAAAATGTTGATTCTTCCCAACCAAGAGCATGGTATGTTCTTCCATTTGTTAAAGTCTTACGCTGTTTCTTTTCTTAGGGTTTCATAATTCTCTTTGTATAAATCCTTCAATTCTTTTGTTAGGTATATTCCTAGGTATTTAATTTTCTTTGAAGCTATTGTGAAGGGAATTTTGACTTTGAATAGATTTCAAGTTGGCTATTATGTGTATAAAAGGCTACTGATTTGGGGACATTGATTTTATGCCAGGAGATTAGACTGTATTTCTTGATCACTTCAAGGAGTCTGTGGTTGAGTTTTTAAGTATGAGATCATATAATCAGCAAAGAATAAGATTTTGAACATCTCTGCCCCCATTTAGATACCATTTATATCCTTCCTTTGTCTGATTGCATTGCCTAGAACTTTCAGAACTGTGCTGAATACTAGTGGCAATGGAGCAAAAACTTGTCTGTTTCTGGTTTTAACTGAAAAGTTTTCACTTTTACTCCATTCAGTATGATATTAACTGTGGGTTTGTCAATCAGTTTAAGAAATGTGCCACTTATGCCTATTTTCTTACATGTTCTTATTAGAAAAGGATGTTGAATTTTATCAAATACTTTTTCTTCATTTACTGAGATGATCATATTGTCTGTGTTTCCATTTCTATTGATAAGGTGCATTACATTTGTGGCTTTGCCTGTATTAAAACGTCCTTCCATTCCTGGGATAAAGCCAAAGTGATTGTGATGTATAATCTTTTGAATGTTTAGCTGAAATCTATTAGCCAAACTTTTATTGAGTATTTTTGCTTTAATATTCTTTAGCGAAATCTGTCTGTAGTTCTGTTTTTCAGTTGGGACCTTTCCTGGTTTTGGTATCAGCGTAATGTTTGCTTCATAGAATGTGTTGGAGAAGGTTCTTTCCTTCTCAATATTTTGGAATATATCCTGCAGGTTAGATTTAAGTTCTTTTTTGAAGGTTTGGTAGAATTCTGGTGTGAAACAATCTGGTCCTAGCCTTTTATTTTTTATTAAATCATAACTGTGTACCTTGATGCTTGTTGATATTATCTAACTCCAGTAAGCTTAGCCTATATAACAAATCCCCAAACTACAGAAGTTGTCATGGATACAGAGAGAAGGGAACACTTGTACACTGCTGGTGGGAATGCAAGCTAGTATGTCCTTTTTGGAAAGAAGATTGGAGAATATTCAAGGAACTAAAGGTAGACCTACCATTCAATCCTGCAATTCCTCTACTAGGTATATACCCAGATGATCAAAATTCATTTTACAGGGCGGTGCCTGTGGCTCAAAGGAGTAGGGTGCCGGCCCCATTAGCCAGGGGTGGTGGGTTCAAGTCCAGGCTAGGCAAAAACCTGCAAAAATTGAAAAAAGTAAAAAAAATTAATTTTACAACAAAGATATTTGCACCAGAATGTTTATTGTAGCCCAATTCATAATTGCCAAGGCTGGGCATTTTGTTGTTGTTGTTGTTGGAAGCTTTTTCATTGTTTCTTCAATCTCAGTGCTTGATATTCAATTCTTCTGTTAAAGAAATCTGTTTCTTCCTGTTTCAGTCTAGGGAGATTGTGATTCCAGGTATTGGTTCATTTTCTCAACATTGTCAAATTTCTGGGCATAAAGTTTCTTGTGGTTGTCAGGGATAATCTCTTGTATCTCTGTGTTATCT
>CAUYRH010155960.1:0-10976 GCA_963574655.1 Perodicticus potto | reverse complement strand
ACCTAAGACTCTTCCTGCCTTCATCATCAGAAATGGAGCCTGAGTCAACAAGTGCTGGAAGCTGACTTGGCAGCAGGGTTTTACTGTGGGGGAGAAGTCTTTGGTGGGCACACCCACCTTCTGGGGTTCTCGTGGACAGCTTAGTAAGAGGAAATGAAAAAAACACAGGGTTCCTCAATCCTGTCAAAGACGACCATCAACCCTATGGAAAAGGAATGAATTAATGTGGGGTGGCTGTCAGAACAGGTTTTCTGGAAGAGATCACACTGGAATTCTGCCTTCAAGGACATGGATACCGAAGACAGGAAAAGGAAGGGCACACCAGGCACAGGGCACAGCCAGGGTATCAGCAGGGGACAGAGAGTGGGTCTCTCCTGCATACTCTTGTGGCTGAAGCTGTCATGGAGAGCCAGGGTGGAGTTGTCCAGCTGAGCAAGGAAGCCAGGGGCTGCCCATTCCCTGTCCTGTGCCCAGAACCTGCTGTTGGAGTGAGAAGGGAAAAGAGATCCCAAGTTGGAGGAGGTGGCAGAGTTTTACCTTCTAGCCCTGACTCAGGGCAGGGAAGGGAGACCCATTTCTGAGGGTCTCAGTCTAGGAGGGGAGCATGCAGCCAGGAAATTTGAGGATAAAATGTTGAGTCTGGGAAATTCATGAGACTATCAGCACCACTGGAGACACCTGAGTGATCCTGGAAGATCTGAGTGGGCTTCCTGGAGGAAGTGATACCTGGATTAGAATCAGAGATATTCCACTGAGATAGAAACATAAAACAATGTTCCTGACATAGCATCAGCACACAGAGATTAGAGGGTAAAGAATAGGACTCATGGGCAGTGCCTGTGGCTCAAAGGAGTAGGGCACCAGCTCCAATTGCCAGAGGTGGCGGGTTCAAACCCAGCCCTGGCCAAAAACTGCAAAAAAAAAAAAGAATAGGACTCGTTAGAGAAGGCAAGACTGATTCAGGGGCCATAGTCTGGGTCTGGGGTATCAGCTGGGGCCAGATCCCACAAAATCCTGAATAGCAGGGACATGGGGTTGGGAAGAATGTGGGAAGGAGGTAAAAGTTCCAGAATTCCCCTCTAAGGCCAGGACCACTCTGTAGCGTCCATTCTCTGCAGAGATATGGGGTTTAGCATCGCCAGGGCAAAGGTATGTTACTCTTTATTTGTAGCTATTAATTTGGGCTTTGCTTTTTTATTATTAAGCAGGCAAAGAGGTATGCAGAAACAGTAAAGACCTATATGCCTTTTACTGAACTTTATCAAGTTTTGACATCTTCGTCTATTTTAGATCCTCTAAAAGGAACTAAATCATAACAAATCAAACAGAGCAGAGGTCTGTACCCTTCCCTGCTCTCATCCACTCTTTTCTTCCCCAAGGTACCTGCCCTCCCTAATTTGGTATTATCATTTTTTAAAATACTCTGTTTGTTTGTTTTGAGACTGGGTCTCACTCTATCACTCAGACTAGAGTGTGGTGGCAGTCGCAGCTCACTGCCACCTCTAACTCCTGGCCTCAAATGATCCTCCAGCCTCAGCCTCCAAAAGTGCTGGGATTATAGGCAAGGACCACCACACCTGGCCTGAAAGTACTTTAATCATGCATGTCTCCGTAGACAATATATCAGGTTTTTATACATCTGGAAGTTTATAAAAATGTCAGCATGTGGTCTATATCCTGCTGCAACTTGTTTTTGCTCTCTCCACATTCCAATTATGAGATACGTCCATTCTACATTCATTTGTCATTCACAAAATATAAGTATAAGATAACAAGTGCTTAGTAAACAAATGAACAAAAAATCAGTGTAAGCCTTCCTTAATTGGAGAAGGGGCAGTTTCTAGGATCCTGAAGAAATGTCTTAGTTATAGCAAAATACAGGATCATTTTCAGTAAAATCAAGAACAAAATGAAGAAGGGCTGAGTGTGGTGGCTCACGCCCGTAATCCCAGCACTGTTGGAGGCCGAGGCGGGTGGATTTCCTGAGGTCACAGGTTTGAGACCAGCCTGAGCCAGAGTAGAACCCCCATCTCTAAAAATAGCCTGGTGTTGTGGTGCATGCCTATAGTCCCAACTACTCAGGAGGCTGAGGCAAGCGGATTGCTTGACCCCAAGAGACTGCAATTGCTGTAAGCTATGATACCATGGCACTCTACCTAGGGCTACAAAGTGAAACTATTTCCAAAAAAAAGAAAAAAAGAACAAAATGGAGATGTCTGCTGTGTATTGCTGTGTATCAGGTTGAATTACATCTCCCCAAAAGGATTTGTTGAAGCCCTAACACCTGGTACCTGTGACTGTGACTTTATTTGTAAATAGGGTCTCTGCAGGTGGGACTAGGTTGTGATGAGTCGTAACCTAGGGTGGCACCCAATCCAATATGACCATGTCCTTATAAGAAGAGGAGAGAGACACAGAGAGAAGGTGGTGTGAAGGGAGAAAGCCATGTGATGACAGAGGCGGAGACATGTCTAGCAGGTGCCGAATGCAGAAATTGCTGCCAACCACCAGCATCCAGGCAGAGGATTCCCCCCTCCACATTTCAGAGGCAATGAACATGGCCTTGCCAACAACTTGATGTCAGACTTCTGGCCTCCAGAGCGGGAGCTAATAAATTTCTGTTGCTTTAAACCCTCACTTTGTGGTCCTTTGTTGTGGCAGCCCTAGCTACCGGTTTGTTAAGAGGCAATTTCCTCAACCTGGCAGAAATGCCTTAATAATTGAATATGAGAACCATTTTTGGTAAAACTAAGATCTGATCACAGCCAAACAAGTGAGGCATCTTTGGTGGAGGTTAACATACAAGTTAGCAGAAATCATCATAAATGAAGACATTGAGCAAACCAAGTCAGCTAGGACTAGAGGTCAGAGGGGCAGTAGCTCTAGGAAAACTGGGGAGCTGCCTGTCCACTGTGCCCCAGATAGAGGGGCATAACAATCTCCCTTTACAAGTTATGGAATTTCTTTTTGTTTTTGTTGTTGTTGTTGTTGTTTTCTTTTCTTTTCTTTTCTTTTTTTATTTTTATTAAATACATGTATTTTATTATTCTTCATTACATTAACAAGTTATGGAATTTCATTGACAACATCACACAGGTCAGCCACACACTGAGTGGACAAGTACTTCTCCCTATCAACCCCAGACCATCCCCCACAATGTTCTTGAAACTCCTGGGAGGTCTGGTCCACCCCATTCTTCAACCCCTCCCATTAGCCTTTCTGGTGATACCTCCCCATCCGGGTTCCGGTTTCTCTTCCTGAGTGAGAACAGATATAAGGAGTGAGGATTTGGGGGGTGGGAGATGAAATCCACGGTTCCCAGGAGTTGTGCACACTGAAGAGCAGTGAGGGAAAACATGAATGTCTCTAAGGAACCAAGAGCCCAGCAACTGCAGCTCCTAGGTAAGGCTGGGTGGGACCCCAGGATCCATGGGAGGAGGGCCAGGGGATGGCCAGCTCTGGCCTCAGCTTCCCCAGGCTCTCAGTTGATGTCTATCCATTCAGAGGAGGAAGAGCTGAGAACCAACAGAGGCAGATTTATTGCAAGAGAATTAGGTGCCAAACAGACTTGTGGACCAAGAAGCTCTGCAGGTAGAGGAGTGGTACGGGCCACGGAGGATGGACAGAGCTTCATAGATTCAGCTGGGTCAGTCCTGCACAGCTGGGGGATGGGAACCTGGACTTCTGGGTTCTGAGGAAGTAGGGGCTGGGGCCAGGCTATCCCTGGGCCAAGCTGAGGTGGGAACGCTGGCAAGCTTGGCCAAGTCTCCATCCTCCCCACAGGGCATTGGGGTCATGCCTGCCTGGTGCTGCCGTTTCTCTCCTTTGTGGTCCTTGCTGGGCTCCTGGTGACCATCCTCATAGTAGGTGAGAAAAGCTCTTTGGTCAGGGACTCCCAGGTCTGGGTTTTTTGGCTGTGGACAGAACCAGAAGTGGCCAATTTCAGGAAGGCAGTAGGGCTAAAAGTTGCTGTTGGGTCCCTTGGGGCTTCTAAGGGCCTCTCCCCTGACCACAATTCTAAGCAGCAGGGGAGAATTAAGAAACTGGCTCCCCTTGCCATTCTGTGCTTCCATCTAAGGGTGCCTGTCTTCCTAATCCTCAAAGGGGAGTAATCAAGACCTTGGCTCTCAGAATTCATGGCCCCTGAGGCCCAGTGCAAGGCATGGCACACAGTTCAACAATCGTGGTTCCCTTTTTCTTGGCACAGTCTGCAATCTCCCCAGATCTGTGGGGAAGGAGTTGACCCAGCTGAAGGCTGAAGTGGGTGAGGGCCCAGAGAGATCCAGGCATGAGGAGATCGACAAGGTGTTGACCCAGCTGAAGGCTGCAGTGGACACATTCCCACAGCAGTCCAGGCCAGAGATCTACAAGGAGTTGACCCAGCTGAAGGCTGCAGTGAGCGCATTCCCACAGCGGTCCAGGCAGGAGGAGATCTACAAGGAGTTGACCCAGCTGAAAACTGGAATCCGTGAGTGCCCAGCACGGTCTAGGCAGGAGGAGATCTACCAGCAAGTGACTCGGCTGAATGCTGTGGTTGGTGAGTGTCCAGACAAAGGAGGGCCTATGGCTGGAGAGTCTCCATGTGCTGTGACTTTGCTAGGGTCACAAACCCTCTCTGAGCCTCAGTTTACACATCTGTATAATGGAATCACAGGGTAATGGGGATGTTAGAACTTGGTTTTCACAGGGAACAGGTACACAGTGAGCACTCAACGAAGTCAGTCTCCTGACTTCTGGCCTGAGCTGTAAAGCCCCTACAGGTCCCAATCTGTAAAGAAGCCAGGACTCCTGGGTTCTCCTGGTGATTAAGAGGGTCTCAGGATGTAGAGAGGGGCACAACCCAGCATGAACAGTCAGGGAAGGGCCCAACCCAAAGGACTTGAAGGGTGGGCAGGTGCAGGACTTTGGGCACCCAGATCTGGATCCCAGCCCTGGCCAATCTATCCAACAGGTCACCTGTGCCGTCCCTGTCCCTGGGACTGGACATTCTTCCAAGGAAATTGTTACTTCTTCTCCAGTATCCGGCGGAACTGGCACGACTCCATGACTGCCTGCCGGGAGGTGGGGGCCCAGCTAGTCGTGATCAAAAGCACCGAGGAACAGGTACACCAGCTGGGGGCCTCATCCTGGTCTAGGGCATGCACGTGGCCACTGGACAGCTTGGATGGGGATGCTCAGAGGGGATTGTCTGGCACAGGAGCTGCTTGTTCCCTTGGAAAGGTATTGGAAGCGACAGATACAAGGGAGAGGGTCGCAAGCACCTTGCAAGGAAAGACAAACAAGTTCTGATCACATGCAAATGACTTGGGGAGCACATCAAAGGTACATAAACCCCAACAGTGTGCTGGCAAATGTTTAACAACCACCGCTCTGGGGAGTAAAGTACTCATGTGTAGAGTTTGACAACATCCCTGGTGTAAATATTCTCACTATGGCTGATTGTAAGCTATGGATGTGATGTCACTCAATGTGGAGCTAAAAAGACATGTGCGTGACCAGCCAATGATCTGGCTCCAGAACATTAAACCCAGTCATGAATAAATTGTGTGGAATATGAAAAAGAGAACTTGCAGTATTCACAGATGTCTGTGAGGAGAGGCCAGCAGTGCACGTAGGTCTGTAAGTCAGAACATATGTGCCGTGGGATACAGATGTGAAAGGGACTCAGACAGGTAGGGGCTCAGGACTCCGTACACTAGAAGGCTGAAAGTTAGACTGCAAACAGATGGGAAGACACTGAGCCGTGAACATGGGAAGCTGAGCTCCCTTCTCACTCCTCCTCTACCCACCCCCAGGACTTCCTACGGCTGCAGGTTTCCACAAGGGACCGTCACACCTGGATCGGGCTGTCAGACCTGACACACGAAGGCACATGGCAGTGGGTGGATGGTTCACCTCTGCCATTCAGGTAGATCCGGGAGAAGGGGACATGCTACTCAGTGCAAGGGGGGCTCTTAGACTTGAGCCTTCCCTGGGGACCCTTCTCTACTCCCTGACCACTTAGGACACAGGATGTGGGATTTTCTCAACTCCTGACTGATTTAAGGAAGGTGTTCTCCATGCTCACATTCAGTGTCAAATTCCACTATCAGAGCTGAAGGAAGAGCTCATCTCTCGGGCAAAGGTTTTAAAATACAGTGTATTAATAGCAGTCTGAGCTATAGTAGAGCCAAAGCTCACAAGACAATTGGTATTGTAAAGATAGCTTATCATACTGACAGACCCCAAAGATGGGGCTCACATCATAACAGCACAGGACACCCAAAGAAGCACCCAGGGTCACTTACAAGGCAGGTGATGGGCAGGAAGCTGCGCGGTATGTGTGAAGGAATAGGTAAGACAGGGTGAGCAGCCTTAGGGTTGGCTAGTTGGATTCACTCAGCTATCTGGCACCTGGCCCTGGGGTGATTAGGGCAGAGGACAGTGGCCTGGATTGGAGAAACCAAGAAGGGAAGTGGTGGGGTGTGCACTCTGGATTGGTTGGTTTGTGTTTGAAATCTCACCCCTAGGATAAGAACTACTCCCAAGGAGGGGTACAACAGGGGAGGCAGGAAACCAAGGCACTGGGACTTGGGCATATTATGGGTGGTCCATAGCAGTACCTGTCTGGCATATGGATGCAGGGCAGATGCTAAACATCAGGTCTACAGAGGGTAGAAACATGTTTCATGTAGTTGTGCAAAAAACAGAGGCTCACCTTAGTTCAGGGGTTTGAGACCAGCCTGAGCCAGTCCCTAAAAAAAAAAAAAGCCAGGCATTGTGTTGGGCGCCTGTGGTCCCAGCTACTTGGGAGGCTGAGGCAAGAGAATCACTTAAGCCCAAGAGTTTGAGATTGCTGTGAGCTGTGATGCCACAGCATTCTACCCAGGGTGACATAGTGATACCATGTCTCAAAAAAAAAGAAAAAAACAGAGGCTCACATTCTGTCTGGGCTTTGCAGCTTGACCAAGTATTGGAACAAGGGGGAGCCCAACAACATCGGGGAGGAAGATTGTGTGGAATTTAAGGGCAATGGCTGGAACGACCACAAATGCAATGTTCTCAATTTCTGGATCTGCAAAAAGTCTACAGCTTCCTGCTCCAGCTAGGGAGGGCAGTTTCCCCCCTTAACCACTGCAGTCCTAAGCATGCCTGCTAAATAGCAAAACTTTACTCACTTTTAAGGCAAGATTCCTTCTCCCCATCCCCAGACACTAATAAAAACCCCTGGGATTGGTCTCTGTCAGATTCCTCATCCCTATTGGTCTAGGTTCCGTTCTGTCTTTCCTCTGCTGCCTGCTGGCTCTCCTGGCTTAGAAGTTGTGCTTCTGGCCCATATACCACTGGAGTATTCAATGCCCTGGAGCTTTAACATGACCTAGTGTGGGTTCATTCAGGGGCTTGGTGTGCTCCGTTAATCTGCTGTCTCTTCCTTTCCAAGATCAGAACATTTGAATGGCCATATGTGGCTGCCACATCCCCCATCCCCAGGGCTTTACCCCATCCATGCACACTTTCCATCTACTATGCCCTGCACCCCTTTGACTGAGCACCGGCTGGTCGCAATGGTCATCTTGTAGGCTGGAAGCTCCAGGGCATTAAATACCCCAGTGGCACCTTGAGATGGCATAGAAGCTCCACCCAACCCCCCCCACAAACATCTTTTGGTTTTTGTTCTTTGCAATCACTTCCATTTGTTTCCCAGCTGTATCCTTTATAATAAAATGATAAATAGAAGCAAAGTGTTTTCCTGAGTTCTGTGAGTCATTCTAGAAAATTCTTGAACATCAGAGTGGCGTGTGGGAACCCTCAATTTGTGTGTCATCATCCAGGTGGAAGTGTTAGTACACTTCGTACCCCTTTGTGACTGGCATCTGCGGGTCAATCTTGTGGGATTGAGCCATTTAACTTGTGGATTCTGGCTACTAACTCCACATAGCTAGTGCGAGGGGGAAATGAGAGTTCCCAGCATACCAAGAGGAACACTGGTCTCTACTAGCTTGGGGAACTCAGTAAAAATGTTATACAGCAGTTTCAACATGGGCCAAGATAAGTAATAGGCCTAGCAAATGTGCCCAGTGCTTTCTTGGGTACCTCAGCACTTTCTTGCTTTCAAGTGGCCAACTTAGAAAATTGTAGTATCATTCACATAATATGGATCACATGACAGGACATGATGATGGTACTGTACTTACGGTGATTTGTTTCACTGTGAACAAGCAAAAATACCAGGTAAAAACTTTGCACATTTCAAAACTATTAAGAAATGAGTATAATTGTGATGGATGTGTTACTTAGTCCAATGTAAGCATTTCACATTGTATATCAAAGCAGTACTTTGAACCCCATAAATGCATCAATGTACAAAGTTGTTATTTAATAAAAAATAATTTAAAAAATAAAAAGTATACGAACACAGTAAATCCATAAAAACTCTCTAAACAGCAAAAAAAAAAAAAAAAACCAGCTTTGCATTATTCAACTGGGAAGAGATGTAACGCAACACCACCCAGTGGGCAGATGTGGATTTTGCATGCAAGAAGGCTCCCTTGGAATAAATTCTGTTTTTGTGCTTTTTCTAGAGGATGCATTTAAATTACTTTAGCTCTAAAGGCTTTTTTTGTTTGTTTGTTTTTTGGGGGGGGACAGAGTCTCATTATATTGCCCTCAGTAGAGTGCCATGACAACACAGCTCGCAGCAACCTCAAACTCTTGGGCTTAAGGGATTCTCTTGCTCCAGCCTCCCAAGTAGCTGGGACTACAGGCGCCTGCCACAACACTGGACTAGTTTTAGTTGCAGTTGTCATTGTTGTTTAGCAGGCCCATGCCGGGTTTGAACCCACCAGCCTCAGTGTATGTGGCCGGCGCTCTACTCACTCAGTTTCGGGCACTGCCAGCTCTAAAGGTTTTAATGTACTTTTTGAACAAGTCAAATCTGTGCACATGGAACCAAGACATGGCAGTCTCTAAAGAGAAAACCAAAGCTCACATCTCCACATCCTCTGATCTCAAGAGGTTACTGTCCTGGTGGTAGCTTCTTTGTGATATTCCAAATGATTCACTCTTCAAGCTTGTTTGAAAATCTGTTTTTCAGTCTTTCAGCAGAATTTTAAAAATGTATCTGATAGGTACGGCAGAGAGGATTGCTAGGAAACATCTCTGCCTGGTACTACAGTGGTGAACACATGTCATTACACATTGGTCCAAAGCCACAGAACGTGCAGCACCAGGAGTGGACCCTAGTGCAGATTGTGGACTTTGGGTGATAATGATGTGTCAGTGTGGGTTCATCAGCTGTAACACAGGTGCCTCTCTCCTGGAGATGTTAATAGTGGAGGTGTCTGCGTGTATTTGGGAATAGGAGGCATATGGGAACTCTGCACCTTCCACTCAGCTGTGCTGTGAACTTAGAAATGCTCTAGAATCTAGATCTGTTTTAAAAATTAATCCATCCTCTTGGAGGCCGAAATGTGTGGATTGCTTGAGCTCATGAGTTTGAGACCAGCCTGAGCAAGAGTCAGACCCTGTCTCTACAAAATAGCTGGGCATTGCGGCAGACACCTGTAGTCCCAGCTACTTGGGAGACTAAGGCAGGAGGATCACTTGAGCCCAGGAATTTAAGGTTGCTGTGAGCTGTGACGCTATAGCACTCTACCCAGGATAACAAAGTGAGACTCTGTCTCAAAAATACAAAATGAAAATTAATCTGTCCTTCTCTGAATAATAAAACAAATTAATAAGTGTGGAAGGAATAAAAGAAATAGAAATTTACCGTTAATTGCTATAGGCAAGACAAAGGAGAAAGAGGATATTTGCATACACTCAAAGTATCTCCTCCTAAAATATTTATTAATTACCATGGTAGTTTTAACATATGTTCGCACATTTTGATACTCTTTTGAGTAGCACTGGCCAGAGAGCCATCATATGTGCTTTGCCTTAAGTAGGGTTCCCTGCTGATTTTGAAACTTCATCTTTCCAGAGAATAGAAGCTACAGAGTGGTCCTGGCCTTGGAGATGAATCCTTGGCCTTTCACCTTCTTCCCACATTCTTCCAAACCGTGTGTCTCTGTTATTCAGGCCCTTGTGTGATCCAGCCCCAGCTGACACCCCAGACCCAGACTGTGGCCCCTGAATCAGTATTGGCTTCTCTGCATCCTATTTTTCACTCTCCCAATCTCTGCATGTGCTGCTACCATGTCAGGAACATTCTTTCATGTTTCCATCTCCTTCAGAATAATTCTCACCCTTCTCCAAGAAACCCACTCAGATCTCAGGTGTCTCCAGTGGTGCTGATAGTCTCATGAATTTCCCAGACTCAACATTTTGTCCTCAAATTTCCTAGCTGCATGCTCCCCTCCTACACGGAGACCCTCAGAAATGGGTCTCCCTTCCCTGCCCTGAGTCAGGGCTAGAAGGCAAAACTCTGCCACTTCCTCCAACTTGGGATCTCTTTTCCCTTCTCACTCCAACAGCAGGTTCTGGGCACAGGACAGGGAATGGGCAGCCTCTGGCTTCCTTGCTAAGCTGGACAGCTCCACCTTGACTCTCCATGGCAGCTTCAGCCACACGTGTATGCAGGAGAGACCCACTCTCTGTCCCCTGCTGATACCCTAGTTGTACCCTGCGCCTGGTGTGCCCTTCCTTTTCCTGTCTTCTACTGAAGACAGGTCCTTGAAGGAAGAGTTCCAGTGTGATCTCTTCCAGGAAACCTGATCTGACACACCACCCCTGCAATGAATTCCCAGTCTTTCTCCTCCATAGGGCTGATGGATCATCCTTTCCCAACCCATATTCTGATGGTCATCTTTGACAGGGATTGTGCAGCCCTGCATTTTTTTCATTTCCTCTTATTGAGCTGTCCACGAGAACCCCAGAAGGTGGGTGTGCCCACCAAAGACTTCTCCCCCACAGTAAAACCCTGCTGCCAAGTCAGCTTCCAGCACTTGTTGACTCAGGCTCCATTTCTGATGATGAAGGCAGGAAGAGTCTTAGGT
>CAUYRH010155959.1:0-28529 GCA_963574655.1 Perodicticus potto | reverse complement strand
AAAAAAAAAATGGCCGGGCGTTGTGGCAGGCGCCTGTAGTCCCAGCTACTTGGGAGGCGGAGGCAAGAGACTCGCTTGAACTCAGGAATTGGAGGTTGCTGTGAGCTGTGATGCCACAGCACTCTATCCAGGGTGACGGCTTGAGGCTCTGTCTCGGGGGGGGGAAGAACTAGAGGATCTTCATCTTAAAGATGAAGGCCACTCCCACCTGACCCCTCTCTGCCTGCCTTTATCTGGTAAGTACCTCCTACTTAATGTAGCCTGAATATTCTCAGGCTACACTTCTCTGGGAATTATATGTTCAGAGAACAAAAATATCAACTTGAACCAAACAAAAATGGGAACCTGAACCAGCTAAGGACTAGGATTTTACTTATTTTATTAGCCATGTCACTGTTCATCTCAGAAATTTAGTAAATTATACTTACTAAAAGGGGATAGAGGTATGAGTCTTCTGTATTCTACCAGTTTGGCCAACCTACATGGAGGATTCTATATCCTTTGCCAGCAACTTTTTCTACTGCTACCTCACTGGAGTTAGAAATGAGGAGTGGCGCCTGTGGTTCAGTGGGTAGGGCGCTGGCCCCCTATACCGAGGGTGGTGGGTTAGAACCCAGTCTGGGCCAGCTAAAACAGCAGTGACAACTGCAACAAAAATAGCCAGGCATTGTGGTCGGCGCCTGTAGTCCCAGCTACTTGGGAGGCTGAGGCAAGAGAATCACCTAAGCCCAAAAGTTGGAGGTTGCTGTGAATTGTGATGCCACAGCACTCTACCGAGGGCAATAAAGTGAGACACTGTCTCAAAAAAAAAAAAAAAAGAAATGAGCCTTTCCACTGCCTCATTCAAAGACCTCACCTTTCCCTTGTTTGAGGGAAAGTCAAGGCCAAAGGTTAAGTTTCCAGAGAACAATAAAAGGCTTTATTCTAGAACCCAGGCTTAGAAGTGACAGACTAAGGTGTGAAAGAAGAGGAAAATGATATGTAAGACAGTTTGGAACAAAATAGGGAGAGAGATCCTGGAACCTTTTTTCATGAAGAATCCGTATTTATTTCACTCAATCCACAGTTCATTCACTCAAATATTTATGGAGTACTCAGTATGTGCAAGGTATTGTTGCAGCCATCAGGGATACAGCAGTGGGAAAATAAACAAGAACAAAAAAACCCCTGCCTTCATAGAATTTATATACTAGTGGAAGGAGGGAGGCAAATAGAATATATAATATATTAGATGGAGAAAAATAAAACCAACAAGAGGTTGACAGGTAACAATTTAAACAGGCAGGCTAGAGAAGTCCTCACTGAGAACAAGCTCTTTAGGCCAAGACTTGAATGAAGTGAGGGAGAGCACATTAGCGTATCTGGGGGAAGAAACTTAAGGAACACCAAGCACAAAGGGACCCTATAAGGGCAATAAACTTCTCTCAGGCTCTCAAAGGTGAGCCCAGGAACTGACCAATTACCTCTCAGAGGTGAGAATGGAAAAGAACTCCCAGGTAATGCTAAAAATACTCCCTGCTCCCAGGTTTTATGTCACCTTTATCCCCAAAGCCCTCACTCCAGAAGAGACCTTGTGGTATTTTTCTGCTCCAATATAGAAATAGCCTAAGTTTGGCTGCCTCTTCTAAAATTGATACCCACGTTCCTAATTCACCTAGGTTTGACGATACCTAAATGGTGAAACTGAGGCACAGGTCTGCAGTTCATACGAACTTAGCTCTCCATCTTCACTCTGTCCTTTACCCTGAAGACCTTACACTCTGGACACCTGTTTCTAACCTGTAAAAAGGAGTGTGTCATCACCCAGACGTCTGTGACAACTGAAGGAAAGGGCCACTCCCTGGCAAATGACATGCACTCAACAACAAATATTCAATTTCTTCTCAACTCCCCTCAAAAATAGAATCCATGATTCCTATCCTTTTCCTCCTGGCCTTATGCTTTCGTGTTCAGAGGCAAAGAAAAAGATTGGTCCCAGTGGGTCAATAAGGGCTCAGAAGTCCTGTCTCCCATCATTTCTTCAACTGCCAGGTTTCGTGCTGTTCTCAGCATGGGAAGAGGGAAAAATCCAGCCTGAGGTGAAGACGCAAAGAGAGGGAACTGAACCAAGGGTTCCTAGGCCTGGACCTGGCCTGCCAATGCCAAGCAGGTGATTGACATGCGGCCCTTGTGCGAGCAAGCCCAGCTTCGAGGAGCCCGCATGGACAAACACTCTCACCCCCTAAAGCTGACAAGGTAACAAATTAACTGCACCAGTGACCTTGGATGAACGGATGCCTTATAGGAAGCGGCCCGGCCCGTCAGCTCCGCAAGTGCCTCCTACAGCTGCGCTCAAACCCGACCGGCAGTCCGGGGGTGCCTTCCCCGGTACTCACATCTCCCTTATGCAGCTCCGGCGCCGCGATCCTCACGGGCTCTTTCCTCTTCTTTGGCTTGGGAAGCCCCAGGGAAGGCCCGGCCCCGCCAACTGGAGGCGGGAGGCTGAGGCCAGGGCCTCGGGGCGAGGGCAGCCCCAACCCCAACCCCTCCCCAACTCCCGCCGCCTCAGCCGGGCTCACGCCTGGAGGTGGGGGAAAGCCACCCAGGCCGAAGGGCAACGGGGGAGGAGGTTGAAGCCTGGGGTCTCCGGCGGGTGGGGGCAGCAACAGCGGCGGGGGGAAGGCTGAGGCCAGCATCTGAGGGGGCGGAGGCAGCAAGGCCGGACCCTTGGGCGCAGGGAGAGAAGCGAACAAGCCTCCTAAAGTGGGCCCAGATGTAGGTGCCGCCGCCTTCTCTTCCTCTGGCTCGGGCTCAGCCTCATCCGGCTCACTCTCATCGCTGCTGGCGTAAGCAACCAGCGACATGGCGCCTCCCGCCTTTGGGGCGCCCTTGCCGGTAGACAAGGCCTACTTGAGACCGGGGAGGCCCGGAGGCCTAGTAGGCCCCGCCCGCCACTGAGCTGGGCGGGGCACCGAAAAGTCCGCCTGCTCCGTACTCTAGGGCTAACCCCGGCAGCAACCCATGGCTACGACTGAATTCCACGGAATAAATCTTCCCTCTTCACTTAAGCTCCTAGTCCCGGGTAACTACACACAGCTAATGGCCGCCGAGTCACTCCGCCTCCTCCTCGCCTCACCAATAGAGAAACTACAACTCCCAGGGAATACATGGACTACAGCCCTATTCTTTGCCACAGGGATCTCGGCGCAAGGCACGGCGGGAGTTGAAGTCCAAGACCGGATTAAGGGGCGCGCAGAAAACCAGAAGGGAAACCCGCCTCTGACGCAGGGCCTCCTGGGATGAGTAGTTTTTTTGCTCGCCTGACAAACAGGCGACTACAAGCCCCATCGGTCTCCGCGTTTGCTTGGAGATGATTAGGAAAGCATATCGGTACTTGCAGTTCCCTAGGGCAGCCCCTTGGGCGCTAAGATCTCTGGGAGACGTGGTGCTCTCAGAAACTGCAAGTGATGTCGGGAGTGCTCTGGCGTCTGGGAAGGTGGCGGATCGGGGAAAATAGCTTAAAGGGGAGGTGATCTGTACAGTCAAGCTCTCCAGTCAGCTGGGACAGGGAGTTAAACACATCAAAAAGAGCAAGGGCCGAGGGACCGAAATCGGGCAACAAGCCAGAAAGAAGCGAAGCCACAGGGCTGCTACTAAGTATCTGAGAACTGAAGCGTGACGTAAGAGGGAAGAAGCGCGCCCTTGCACCATGACCCGGTGCACAGTACGCAGTACAACTTGCCCTGGGCCTGGGCCTGTTTCTGCAGCGACCAGTGAGACAGAAAGATGGGTGAGGCCCCGCCGGCCAGGGTCGGGTACTTGGAGTTAATTCCTTCTCAGCTCAGTGGGGTAAAGGCCCTCTCACAGTTCTGAGGAATCACTTGGGTCCATCTCCACCTGCCTGTGCCCCTCACCTATCCATCTGCAAGTGTCCTTTGCATCCCTTAATGTCTGTAAGTGCTGTTTCTTATAACTTTGTGTGTGCCCTAGTTATATCTGTCTCTGAAAGTGCCTTTCTTACCTAACCATGTTTATAGGTGTCCCTTTCCAGCTCATTTATGTCTGCCAGTGATGATGTGCTCTGCATAGGTCCTTCCCTGTTCACCTGTGATTTTGTGTCCTTTTCTTTTTCTTTCTTTCTTTTTTTTTTTTTAGATTATAATAGTAGCCTGGGTGAGTCATTGCTTGAGTAGGGCTGCACAGTCTGAGATAGGGAGAGACTAATTTAGCCATCCCTCCACCAATCCATCCCCCCAGTCAACATTTATTAACTACCTTCTATGTTCCAGACACTGTTTTAGTGTCTGTCCTCTTATTTGCCCAACTTTGCCCTAAGTGCCCTTTACTTGCCAGCCCTGTTTGTGTGTATCCTTTACCTGCCAATCCACCTCCCTGCTACC
Source organism: Perodicticus potto (assembly GCA_963574655.1). Taxonomy (NCBI): domain Eukaryota; kingdom Metazoa; phylum Chordata; class Mammalia; order Primates; family Lorisidae; genus Perodicticus; species Perodicticus potto. The sequence continues at coordinate 24,150 of CAUYRH010155959.1, read as the reverse complement.
AGAGAACAGAAAATTCTCTTGAGCTCAGCGCACAAAAAGGCTGTTGAGGTTTTGGGAGAAGGCTGAAGAGGAAAATGTAAAGAATAATGAAGGAGGAAAATGATGATTGACAACAATGGAGAAGGACAGTGAAAATCCTCAGGTCGAATCCTCCATCAGACACCTCTGACATGGAGCCCTTCCCACTCTCTTCATGTGTCTGAATCCCAACTTTCCTTCATGGACAAACTCATGCCATCTTCTCTGTGAAGCCTTCTTAGTTGTTTCCCCTAGAGCACTTTTCTGTCCACCTGTACTCAAACGTGAATGTACATAAGCATCACTAGGAAAGCTTCTGAAAAATACAGAATTCCAGCCGAAGAGATTTCTTTCTACAGTGCAGGGTGGGGCCCAGAAGCCTAGCTCTTTATATTTCTCAGTTGGTTGCAAAGCAGGCACATTCGAGTAGGGCGCCAGCCCCATATACCGAAGGTGGCGGGTTCAAACCCGGTCTCGGCCCAACTGCAAAACAGAAAAATAGCCGGGCGTTGTGGCGGGCGCCTGTAGTCCCAGCTACTTGGGAGGCTGAGGCAAGAGAATTGCCTAAGCCCAGGAGTTGGAGGTTGCTGTGAGCTTTGTGACACCACAGCACTCTACCCAGGGCCATAAAGTGAGACTCTGTCTCAACAAAAAAAGAAAAAAAGAAACCAGACCATCAAGTCTTACCTCACAGGTGTGCCTTATAAGTGCTGACTTCTGAAACCTGCTTTCCGTCTAGGTTCCCCACCCTACTCTCTGGTGACTTTGGGCAGTCACTTCTCTGAGTCTCTTTCCTCCTTTGAAAAATGGCATGTTAGGGAGCCCTGTCCTACTTCTTTTTTTTTTTTTTTTTTGAGATAGAGCCTCAAGCTGTCACCCTGGATAGAGTGCGGTGGCATCACAGCTCACAGCAACCTCCAGTTCCTGGGCTCAAATGAGTCTCTTGCCTCCGCCTCCCACGTAGCTGGGACTACAGGCGACTGCCACAACGCCCGGCCATTTTTTGGTTGCAGACGTCATTGTTGTTTGGCGGGCCCCGGCTGGATTCGAACCCGCCAGCTCCGGTGTACGTGGCTGACGCCTTAGCCCATTGAGCCACAGGCTCTGAGCCGCCCTGGCCTACTTCTGAGAAATATCTGACATTATCATGCAGTGAAGTGATTTAGAGCTAAGAGAAATGACTGCCCTTGGTATTTGTCAACACATAATTACTGCCCTACAGTGAAGCCCCTAAAAAGAGGGACCTTTGTTTGCTAAGTTTTGTTTAATCCAGTTCTTACTGTGAAGATTATGATTCACTTTATTAGGTATATGCCCTACCCTCAAAAGGTTTTTTCAAGCAAGAAATTGATAATGCAATAGAAACTTCAGAACAGGGAAGGGAAAGGATTTATTTCTCATTATGCACCCTCTTATACCATTAAAAGTTTTGGATTTTTTTCTTTTTCTTTTTCTTTTTTTTTTTTTTTTTTTTTTTTTTTGGTTAAAGAGTCTAAATATTTTGCCTTTGGTAGAATGCTATGGCATCATATCATAGCTCACAGCAACCTCAAACTCCTGGGCTCAAGTGATCCTCTGGTCTCAGCCTCCTAAGCAGCTGGGACTATAGGAACCCACCACAACACCTGGCTATTTTTTTTAGAGATGGGGTTTCTCTTGCTCAGGTTGGTCTCAAACTCCTGAGCTCAAGCAATCTGCCCATTTCGGCCTCCCAAAGTGCTAGGATTACAGGTGTGAGCCACCGCACCTGGCCATCTTTAGACATTTGTAATCAGTACATGTATTACCTTTTCAAAACTAATAATAACAATAAGGTCTTCCAGTAAAAGATAGTGAAATGAATTTTTTTCCTCCCTAAAGCCCTATGAAAACTGTAATAAAAGGATTTTTTTTTTTAAGAAGGCATAAAGATAATTTTATATCTCACTCTACTGCCCAGGCTAGAGTGCCATCCTGTCAGCCTCACTCACAGCAACCTCAGACTCCTGGGTTTAAGTGATCCTCCAGTAAATTTTGAAAAGACTTAAACCCTGGGTGGTGCCTGTTGCTCAGTGGGTAGGGTGCTGGCCCCATATACCGGGGGGTGGCAGGTTCAAGCCCAGCCCCAGCCAAAACTGCAAAAAAAAAAAAAAAAAAAAAGGAAAGGAAAGACTTAAACCAACAAAAATGAGAAGTTCAGAAGAGGAGACAACACTAACATTCTAGAAAGTGGATGGCAGATGCACAGAGGTACCTGACGTGGCACATCCAAGAGAGCTGAAAACCAACCTGGGCCTCGGCTGAGAATCAAAATGATCTAAACTGCAGAAGACTCAGAGGGCTCAGTAGTGGTGGCATCAAGTAGCTCTGGAAGTGGAGAAGGGAAGGGACCAAAAATAAGGGCTGTTTAAAAGTTGTTAAGAGTGCTAGGATTACAGGCATGAGCCACTATGGCTGGCCAAGAAGAAAACTTTAAAAACCTACCAGTAATAAATGCAAAGCAAGACCACCTTGAGAAATTACCTAACCCCAGTGAGAATATCCTATATCACAAAGTCCCAAAATTGCAGATGCTGTGTAGATGCGGAGAGAAGGGAACACTTTTACACTATTGGTGAGATTACAAACTAATATAGCCTCTTTGGAAAACACTATGGAGAATCCTCAAAGAACTCAAAATAGACCTTCTATTTTATTATGCAATCCCATTACTAGGCATGTATCCAAAAGAAAAAAAGTATTTTATCATAAGGACATTTGCATTAGATTGTTTATCACAGCTCAATTTACAATCACCAAGATATGGAAACAACGTAAATGCCTATCAACCCATAAATGGATCAATAAACCGTGGTATGTATATACCAAGAATACTATTCAGCCATAAAAAAAGACTTTACATCTTTTCTTTGCGGTTTTTAGCCAGGGCTGGGTTTGAACCTGCCACCTCTGGCATACGGGGCTGGTGCCCTACTCCCTTGAGCCACAGGGGCCACCCATGACTTTACATCTTTTGTATTAATCTGGGTAGAGAGGGAGAATAGTCTCCTTAGTAAAGTATCACAAGAATGGAAAAGCAAGTATCCAGGGCACTCAATACTAATATAAAGCCAGTAGATGGACAAATACATGCTCACCCAAGAAAAATTCAAATTCAAGTTGGGGGAAGCGAGGAGATGGGAGATGGATTAATGTGCTCTCACCTAACAGGTACAAGGTTAGGGTATATGGCACACCTCCTGGGTGAGGGGCACAACTACAACAGGGACTTAACCTAACAAATACAAATAATGTAACCTAATTGTACCCTCATGTCAATCTGAAATTTTTATTTATTTATTTGAGACAGAGCCTCACTTTGTCACCCTCAGTAGAGTGTAGTGGCATCACAGCTTGCAGTAACCTCAAACTCTTGGGCTTAAGTGATCCTCTTGCCTCAGCCTCCCAAGTAGCTAGGAGTAAAGGCACCTGCCACACAACCAGCTATTTTTTTTTTTTTTTTTTTTTTTTTTATAGATAGACAGAATCTTGGGTGGTGTCTGTGGCTCAAAGGAATAGGGCACTAGCCCCATATGCCGGAGGTGCTGGGTTCAAACCCAGCTCCGGCCAAAAACAGCAAAGAAAAAAAAAAGAGAGAGAGAGAGACAGGGTTTTGGCTCAGCGCCAGCTAAGGTACCAGCCACATACCCCAGAGCTGGGGGTTTCGAATCCAACCTGGGCTTGGGCCTGCCAAACAACGACAACTACAACCAAAAAAATAGCCGGGTGTTGTGGCGGGCAACTGTAGTCCCAGCTACTTGGGAGGCTGAGGCAAGACAATTGCTTAAGCCCAGGAGGTTGCTGTGAGCTGTGATGCCACAGCACTCTACCCAGGGTGACAGCTTGAGGCTCTGTCTCAAAAAATAAAAAAATAAAAATAAATACATTTTTAAAAAAAGAGACAGGGTCTTGCTCTTGCTTAGGTTGGTCTCAAACCTGTGAGCTCAGGCAATGTACCTGCCTTGGTCTCCCAAATGCTGAATTTCAAATTGTTTTAAAAATTTTTTAAAAAATCTAAATAAACCAGGTGTGGTGGCTCCCACCTGGAATCTCAGCACTCTAGGAGGCCAAGGTGGCTGGATTGCCTGAGCTCAATACTTTCAGACCAGCCTGAGCCAGAGCGAGACCTCGTCTCTAAAAATAGCTGGGCATTGTGGCAGGTGCCTATAATCTCAGCTTCTTGGGAGACTGTGACAAGAGAATCTCTTGAGCCCAAGAGTTTGAGGCTTCTGTGAGCTGTGATGCCATGGCAGTCTACCCAGGGTGATAAAGTGAGACTCTGTCTGAAAAAAAAAAAAAAAGAAGAAATTATCAATAATTTTCTCAAATAGGTTGGGCACGGTGGCTCCTGCCTGTAATCCTAGCATTGTGGGAGGACGAGATAGGGGTGGATTGCTTGAGCTCAGGAGTTCAAGACCAACCTGAGCATGCGCTAGACCCCATCTCTACTTAAAATAGAAAAAACTAGCCAGGTGTCATGGCACCTGTAGTCCCAGTTACTCAGGAGGCTGAAGCAAGAGGATCGCTTGAGTCCAAGAGTTTGAGGCTGCAGTGAGCTACGATGATGCCACAGTACTATACCCAGGGCAACAGAGTAAAACTCTGTCTCAAAATAATAATAATAATTTTCTCAAATAAAGAGAAAATACCCTGTATATGAAGTAAGAATGCCATAAAAGAAAGTAACAGGTAAGCCAGGTTTGGTGGTATCTACCAGTAGTCCCAGCTACTCCAAAGGCTGAGGCAGAGGATCACTTGGAGTTAAATCCAACCTGGACAATATACCAAGACCCCATCTCTAAAAAATAATAAATAAAATTTTTGAAAAGAAAATAACATGCAGCAAACAAAACAGAGGTCTTAGGAAGTAAAAACATAAGAACATAAAGTTCTCACTAGAAGAGTTGAAAAAGTAAAGAAGAATCAGAGAAGCAACCCAGAAAGTCCAATATCTGAATAGTAAGAGTTCCAGAAAAAAAGAACAGAAAATACAGAGGGGAAGAATTCATCAATGGAATAATTACAGAAAACTTCTCAGAACGGATGGATAAGAGTTTTCAGATTGGGCAGCGCCTATGCTCAGTGAGTAGGGCGCCAGTCCCATATACGTAGTGTGGCGGGTTCAAACCCCGGTCCAGCCAAACTGCAGCAAAAGCTCAGCTACTCGGGAGGCTGAGGCAAGAAAATCGCCTAAGCCCAAGAGCTGGAGGTTGCTGCGAGCTGTGATGCCACAGCACTCTACTGAGGGTAACAAAGTGAGACTCTGTCTCAAAAAAAAAAGTTTTCAGATTAGAAGGGCTCACCAAATCCCCAATATAAGGGATAAAGATGGACCCACACCCTCATGAAATTTCAAAACACCAGAGACAAAAAAGACCCTAGACCCTACAAGCTCTCAAAGAGAAGATCCTACAAGCTGCCAAAGAGAAGAAACAGATTTCTCAAAATGGGTCAGGACAGAGAAGCTTTAAACTTGTTAATGGCCATACTGGAAAACTACGTGACAAAAACAAATTTAAAAAGCAGTCATGAGAGAGAGGGAAGGAGCGAGGGGAGTGGGATCTTGGTGTGTGCCACACCTTTTGGGGGCAAAAACACGCTTGTAAGAGGGACTTTACTTTAACAAATGCAATCAGTGTAACCTGGTTTCTTGTACCCTCAATGAATCCCCAACAATAAAAATAAATAAATAAAAATAAAAAGCAGTCATAATATAAAATAGTGGCACCCAATAACTTCTTTATTATTTTTTTTTTTTTGAGGTTTTTGGCTGGGGCTGGGTTTGAACCCACCACCTCCAGCATATGGGGCTGGCGCCTTACTCCTTTGAGCCACAGGTGCCGCCCACCAATAACTTCTTTAAGTTTTTTTTTTTTTTTTTTTTGAGACAGAGTCTCACCATATCAACCTTGGTAGAGTGCCGTAGCGTCTCAGCTCAAAGCAACATCAAACTCTTAAGCTTACGCAATTCTCTTGCCTCAGCCTCCCAAGTAGCTGGGACTACAGGCATGCACCACAACGCCCGGCTATTTTTTTGTTGCAGTTGTCATTGTTGTTTGGCTGACCCAGGCTGAGTTTGAACCCGCCAGCCTTGGTGTATGTGGCCGGCATCCTACCCACTGAGCTTTGGGCACTGCCAACTTCTTGAAGTTTTTTTGTTTTGTTTTGTTTTGTTTTCAGTTTTTGGCCAGGGCTGGGTTTGAACCCACAACCTCCAGTATATGGGGCCAGCGCCCTACTCCTTTGAGCCACAGGCACCGCCCCTTCTTGAAGTTTTATCTTCAGAAGTTGACTCTATTCAGTTTGCCTCACATCTTGGAAGCCTCATCAAAATTCTCCACAAGATCGGGAACTACATCATCATCATTCTCCCCAGGAGCAAGTGGTGCTTTTCCATACCCAGGAAGAGCTTCAGCCCATCTCCTTAGACTGGGCAGACAGTCTACACCACGCTCAGGACACTGGGTACCATTTCTGTCGGCTGCTTTGTCTCAACATGGCCTGCTCAGAGGTGCCTGAACTTTTGGGTTGTTAAAGTGGATCACTGTTCCTGGGTGTGTAAACATTCACCTCTTAAATACCAGAGATATTGTTTACTCCTAACTTCGTTAAGGAGGACTGAAGTTTTTTATCATTCTGCTGTAGCTGTTCTATGAACCACCTTCTTTCTGGAGATTCCTTCCCCCCAATGTGCACTTGTTCTTGAAGTTTGGGCAGTTTCTCTCTGGTTCATGATGGTTTCTTTTATCTTGTTGGAGTGTAAAGGGGCTGTGCAGGGGGACTAGGACAGGTGCTCAAAGAGCCTCAGGCAGGCCAACGGAATTTAGGTGCACACACATGGGGATTCAAGATGGCAGCTAGAAGAGGCCAAAAGTGGGCAGCGCCTATGGCTCATCAAGTAGGGCGCCAGCCCGAAGGTGGTGGGTTCAAACCCAGCCTCGGCCGAATTGCAAAACAGAAAAATAGCCGGGCGTCGTGGCGGGCACCTATAGACCCAGCTACATGGGAGGCTGAGGCAAGAGAATCGCCTAAGCCCAGGAGTTGGAGATTGCTGTGAGCTGTGTGATGCCACGGCACTCTACTGAAGGCAAAAAGTGAGACTTTGTCTCTACAAAAAAAAAGAGGCCAGAAGTGACGCAAAGGCAGGAGACTCACTTGAGCCAGGAATTGGAGGTTGCTGTGAGCTGAGATGCCACAGCACTCTATCCAGGGTGACAGCTTGAGGCTCTGTCTCAAAAAAAAAATAAATAAAAATAAAGGAAAGGAAGGAAGGGAGGGAGAGAGGGAAGAAGGGAGAGAAAGAAAAGAAAACTACTGGTTTAATCTAACCATCCTTCTCTCCATTTTACAGGTGTAACTGGGGCCAAGAAGTCATGACATCAGCATGTCAGATGGTACTCAGAGCCAATCCCCTCCACTGCCTGGAGAGTTAAAGGGAAGGAAGGGCGCATTCCCTTTGAACCTTAATGAGCAGGTAAGGTTTTGTATTCTTAATTTTTTTTAGAGTATTAGAAAATGTTCTTTAGAAATTCTAGTTAAGTCACTTGCTCAAAGCCCTAAAGCCAGTGAATGGGCAACAGAATTCAAACTCAAGACCCTTCCACTAGAGCACACTGTCCCTTCCTGCACTACTCTAATGTCCATCTCTCCTGTTGCTTTCAACTCCTCCTTCCTGATAGGGTTACAAATAAGTTCACCACTGTCTTACCTGACCTTACTCCTACAGAGACTCACTTCAGGGCCCTGCAGCCGGATCTGCACCCACAAGCTTTATCTGCTTTGGATCCCCAAGTCCCTCAGCTTTTATCCTGACCTCCTTCCCTAAACAAATGTAGAAACACACCAGCATTAACAGAATGGTTCCAAGCTGGGCTGGCTTATTGGGGGGGAGGGAGGGGCGTGACTTGTGTTATTTTAGACTCTTGCTACTCAAATGGTGGTTCTTAGCAGGAGCTGCAGCACGTAGAGCCTGTTGGAAATGCACACACTCCAAACCTACTGAATTAAAAATCTACCATTTAGAGGCCAGGCGTGTTGGCTCTCATCTGTAATCCTAGCACTCTGAGAGGCCGAGGTGGGTGGATTGCCTGAGCTTACAGGTACGAAACCAGCCTGAGCAAGAGTGAGACCCTGTCTCTAAAAAAGCATTGTGGCAGGTGCCTGTAGTCCCAGCTACTCAGGAGGCTGAGACAACAGAGTCACTTAAGCCCAAGAGTTTGAGATTGCTGTGAGCTATGACGCTACAGCACTCTATTGTGGGCAACAAAATGAGACTCCATCTTCACCTTTTAAGAAGATTCCCAGGTGATTTTTTTGCATGTTGAAGTCTGCAAAACACTAAGTTATACCCAAATCCCAAGAGAACCAGGCTTATGCCTGTCTGTGTAACTGACCCTCTGCAGTGCTTGGCTTGGTTGTCAGGGGCAGCTGTGAGTTGGTTGGTGATGTTATTGTAAGGAGTACATGGATATTAAATTGCAACCAAGGCCTGGGAGATTACTGCAACAAAGGGAACCCTGGTTGTGTTATTGCAAACAGCATCTGCCTGGTGGGCTGAATGAGAGGCCCAAGAGATTTGTTACAACAAGAAATAAGAAGCCTTCTTATCTGTAAACCTATCTTTCTCTTCTGCAATAAACTTCATTTCATGCTTGCCTTACAAAGAAAAAAAAAAGAATTAAGAAGCCTTATTGCCTCTTCCAAACTATTATGATGCAACAAAGTGGAGAAATGAATGAGTGGGACTCTTGGTTTTAACTAAACTGGGGTGTCCTAAATTGGAAAATAGTTTCTTTTTTTTTTTTTTGGCCAGGGCTGGGTTTGAACCTGCCACCTCTGGCATATGGGGCCGGCGCCCTACTCACTGAGCCACAGGCGCCACCCGGAAAATAGTTTCAAAACATGTTCGTTGCACTGCAACTGTGCATATTTATAATAATGGCCTGGACAATTAAAGAAACCAGTTGGGACACTGGATTTACTCTTGAAATATCTTTTTTTTTTGAGATAGAGTCTCACTTTGTTGCCCTTGGTAGAGTGCGTGGCATCACAGCTCACAGCAACTCCTGACTCCTGAGCTTAGGCGATTCTCTTGCCTCAGCCTACTGAGCAGCTGGGATTACAGATACCCGCTACAACGCCCAGCTATTTTTTTGTTGCAGTTTGGCCGGGGCTGGGTTTGAAGCCGCCACCCTCAGTATATGGGGCCGGCGCCCTACTCACTGAGCCAGAGGCGCCACCCTTTTTTGAGACAGAGCCTCAAGCTGTTGCCCTGGGTAGAGTGCTGTGGCATCACAGCTCACAGCAACCTCCAAATCCTGGGCTCCAGCGATTCTCCTGCCTCCACCTCCCAAGTAGCTGGGACTACAGGCGCCTGCCACAATGCCCAGCCATTTGCAGCTGTCATTGTTTGGTGGGCCAGGGTTGCATTCGAACCTGCTAGCTCAGGTGTATGTGGCTGGTGCCTTAGCCGCTTGAGCCACAGGCGCCAAACCATACTCTTGAAATATCTTTAAGAACTTTTAACAAGGGCGGCACCTGTGGCTCAGTGGGTAGGTCGCCGGCCCCATATACCGAGGGTGGCAGGTTCAAACCCGGCTCCATCCAAAATGCAACAAAAACATAGCCAGATGTACTGGTGCCCAGCTGCTTGGGAGGCTGAGGCAAGAGAATCACTTAAGACCAGGAGTTGGAGGTTGCTGTGAGCTATGATGCCACAGCACTCTACCAAGGGCGATAAAGTGAGCCTCTGTCTCTAAAAAAAAAAAACAAAGAACTTGTGACAAGATTCTCAAATTAGCCTGACAGAATCTGGACTATTGCACGACTGCATTTCAAAATGGAATGCAAAGTACACACTGACTGGAATCCAGCTGCTCTGCTGCAACAAGTTTGGATTTGCTGTGGAAACAAATGGGCGAGGCTGTGGCTGAGGCCTGTGTAGCTCTTTTATCACAACAGAACCTTGCAGAATGGCCCCACCCCATGCCAGTGGCTGGTGTGCCTATGGACAGGGCCAGAGGGACTTCTATCACAAGAGGACCACACTTAGAAAGGCAAATGGCACTCTATCCAGGGTGACGGCTTGAGGCTCTGTCTCAAAAAAAAAAAAAAAAAAAGAAAGGCAAAATGCATGAAATGCATTGCTATGGGCCTAAGGACAGCTAACTGTTATGCAGGACTCTGGGAACCTTGAGTGTCCTCTGATGATAAGTTGCTATTCCCTGCCCGTGGAGTTATGGAGCAGACATATTATCCCATCTTAAAATTGAGGAAACTGAGGCTCAGAGAAGTTCAGGAGATCATCCAAGCTTGTGGCTAAGTGAACAGCAGGATAGGCTGTGGCTAGGCCTTTTACCCTTATGCTGTACTTCCTGGCAGAGTCTTTACACATATTTGGAAAAATGTCTTACTTCTAAGAGACCACAGGTGTTTGGAATTTGGGCAACTACAATGACAGGAAATCAAAGATGTAATTACAGCAGTCTTCTTTAGCTTAATGGGGAGAGACCTTCTTGGCATATAACTTAGGCCAAAACGTAGTCTCTCGGAATTTGGCATTCTTTAAGGACCAGCTCAAAGTCGACAGGTTCGTGAGGCGTTCTCAGATCCCGCCCCTCTTCACCTCCCAAGAGAGGTAGCACCTGGCTCTCGGTCTTCACAGTTTATTGGAGGGTTTAGATTTACTGGCATTCCGTTGTCTTTTTCCACGAGTGACTAGAACAAAGCTCATCCTTGAAGGATAGCTAGTCATAAAAGCCGGATTCTCTTTTGCTAGGCAGTAGCATAGAGAACCAAGCTCTAATGCACCCGGAACACGGCCACTTTGTGCTATAACCACTTGGCAATCTCCTGACTACCAAACTCAAGCCTTTCCTTGTTTAGCAAAGGCCAACCAAAGGTTTCAAATCCCCGAAGTTTCCGGGACGACCCCGGAGGACGGTAAGCGTATTGCGGCCCGGGACGGACCCTGTGCACAGAGGCCCGTTCCCGCGCCTCTAGCCCCGGGCTCCTAGCATGCCGCCCAGAACCGCGTGTGCTGAGCAAATATACGTGGATTGGGATGGGAGACCCCAATGTAGACGTCCACACTTTCTGCTTGGGGCAGCGGGTGTGAGCGCCCCGCGGGGCAGGGGAGGGGCGGGAGCCACTCTGTCCAGCCAGGCGCCAGCTCCTCCCGGGCGAGCGGGCACCCACCGACAGCAAGCACACAAAGCCTACTCGGCTTGCTCGGTGATCGGCTCCTCAGGTCTATGTCGCCGCGCGCCGCCAGGCGGCCCCAGGTTGGACGACGAGCGGTGGCAGGCACCGGGCGTCCAGAAGCCGCGCGCATCGAACAGCCGCGGGAGGGAGCGCGCGGGGGGGCGGAGGAGGAGTGGGCCGGGGAGGAGGGGGGAGGAGGAGGAGTAGGGACCGGGCGGGGGGTGGAGGAAGAGGCCTCGCGCGGAGGAGGGAGCAATTGAATTTCAAACACAAACAACTGCACGAGCGCGCACCCTCTGCGCCGGAGCTTTGCCCGATCCGCGCCCGCCCCGTCCGTGCGGCGCGCGGGCGGAGACGCAGTGGCCGCGCGGGAGCTCGGGTCCGGGGCCACCATCGAGGCGGGGGCCGCGCGAGGGCCGGAGCGGAGCGGCGCCGCCACCGCCGCACGCGCAAACTTGGGCTCGCGCTTCCCGGCCCGGCGCGGAGCCCGGGGTGTCCGGAGCCCCGCCATGTCGCGATCCAACCGGCAGAAGGAGTACAAATGCGGGGACCTGGTGTTCGCCAAGATGAAAGGCTACCCACACTGGCCGGCCCGGGTGAGCAGCGCGGCCCGCGTCCCTATCCGCCCGCGGGCTCGGATTGCATAACACCCGGGAGGGCACCAGCGCTCCGCGCGGAGCGGGGGAGGGGGGGCAGGGGGCATAGGGCACCCGGCTCTCGGACGCTTTCCCTGTTGCCTTGTAACCCACCCGCCGGTTATATAATGGTGGAGGCAGGAGGGGTGGGGGGCCGACACCTGGCGGTACTGCGTCCGCGCGTAGAGGCGTGTGCGCAGCGTGGGGATCCGAGGGTGCGGGTCACTTCCCGGCCCTTGGCTCCGCGTGCTTAGTTCCGCCCCCAACCCCCACACTCCCGGCGGCTTCAGGCACGCAGCCTGTGTTTGGGCGGGTGGTGGTATTCCGCCCACGCCACCCCCCTCTGGGATCCCTTAGAAACCCCCAGTTTCTTCATTGTCACCCCCGGCTCAAACTCTTACTGGATACATGGTTAAGGATCCCAGCACAGAGAGGGATAGGTGGAGGCGGAGTTTGCTTCTAGAAAACTTTGGTTTGAGGCATCCATAAGAGGTCTGAAGTTGTGAGGGTCGAGGAATATTGGCAGCCGTTTTAAAGGGTGTCTACTTGGCTTGGAAATTATTCGCCATAATTTATCAGCCCTTGGCTCCACAAATATAGGCCTCCAGATGCTGCCAGTTTAAATTTGGGACTGAGGGTGGCAGGGACCCATTGTAGGGTTGGGAAGGCCAGAACAGGCTGCCTCTTAGTAGGGATAGGGGGCATCTGAGTCCCCTCATGCCCTAGATGTGAGCATATGTGCCATGTGACTGATTCAGCCAGCCAGTGTAAGTTCCCTCACCTCCAGCACCTGGCCAGGTATGAGTGTGGGAGGGGTCCAAAAGCCAAGCCTAGGATGTTCATTATGTTTCCCCTAAGAATTGAGAAGAGGTTAAGTAAGGAGGATGGGAGGTTACTGGTTGCTGGAGGAAAAGGGGGGGTCACAGAGGTGGGAAGGTGTCAGTGCATCCGAGGACTTAATAAATTTGGTGTAGAGGGCTTTTGGTATTGGGTAAGGGCATATCTTAGTCCCTTAGAGTGTAGAACTCCTGTAGAGTGAAATCCAAGGGCAGAAACAGGTTGGGGGAGGGGACCAAGTGCAGAAGGACTTGCCTTATGGCTTTGAGTTGTTCTGCTCAGAGTGTGTCCGAGCTTAGGAGACTGTTCCAGACTCATTTAGACGTCAGGCCAACTTTGGAGCCACTCTGAAAGGCCCAGGAGACCCTTCCTCACTCTGTACCCTTCTCCTGAGACGTGTGCAGATATCCTAGAGCACCTTGTGCCTTGAAACTTTAGGGTGGATCAAATAAGGCCTGGTCTCTGGAATGGGAGGGCCTCTCCAGTTTCCAGGGCCTCCTAAGGGGGCAGGGAGGGGCTGTGTGAGGCAGTAGCCCCAGATAGCCTTGTGTGTGCATGTATGTGTGTGGAGTGTGTGTGAACTGTCCTGTACTTTACCCTGCACCCTTTGATCCAACTGGCTTCTTGGCCCAGAAGCCAAGGCCCTAATGGGTAGGGCAAGAACTTAACCCAGGTCTCTACTGCTCCTACCTCCTGGGGGTGGGACAAAGTCCAGAGGCTTGGCTAAACCCTGGGGAGGAGGTGTTAGCTATAATGTAGGCTGCGGCGGGGGGGGGGGGGGGGACCTTTCTGGAACAGGTGAGGTGGGTAGGGCTAACACAGAAGGGGCTAGAGTGGGTCCTGTGGGCCACTGGCCCCTTTGAGGAAGTCCCTCAGGTTTCTGCTGGCCTTGGAATGATGGCAGTGCCTGCCACTCATTTCTTCTCTTTACCCTCGGTTCCAGGAGGGTAGGATAGGGGAGGCAGAGTTCCTTCCTCTGTCGAGGTCTATACCGCTTAGATAAAATGAGAATTGGGGTAGAAAGATCAGACTGGATCTTAAAGAGATACAGCCCCACACTTTGCCTGGCTCTGGCTCTCGATTGTGACAATTGAGGGCAGGTTACACTCAAACTGTTGTTTCCCAGACACATTGCCTCCCCCCCCAATCCCCAAAGAGCAGGCAGAGCTGAGTCTCTACACCCTTTCCTGGACCCTGTCTTAGTGGCAGTGCCCAGTCCCTCTGAGATGGATGAAGAGTAGGAACCTTACCGCCCCATCCACTGGGCAGCTAGAATCATCAGCCATAATGAAGGCTACTCAAAGGCCAGATGAAGTTGCTCACTCCAGTAATCCTAGCACTTTGGGAGGCTGAGGCCAGTGGATCACCTGAGCTCAGGAGTTGGAGACCAGCCTGAGCAAGAGACCCTGTCTCTAAAAGTAGCTGGGGTTGTGGCAGGCACCTATAGTCCCAGCTACTTGGGAGGCTGAGGCTAGAGGATTGCTTGAGCCCAAGAGTTTGAGGTTGCTGTGAGCTATGATACCATTGCACTCTACCGAGCGTGACAAAGTGAGACTTTGTCTTCGAAAAAAAAAAATGAAGGCCACTGTGTGGACCTTGAGGATAGGTGATCCAGGATGAGACTAAAAGGGCCTAGCCAGAGTAGCCACGTGATAGACAGGACCTGCCTGGAGGGATGGTGTGAGTCCTTCTTAACCTTCTCCTTTCCTCTTCCTCCTGCCTAGCTTCCTGGGGGATCTCCAAGCACTTAACAGTTAACCTCCAAGATTTCAGGGATTATTTTTCCCTCAGGTTCCTTCCTCTTTTCTCTGCTTCCTGTTTCACAATCCCAGAAAACCTGAGGACCTCCCCTGTCTTTCCTCCCCATGACCCCTCCCCCAGCACCTTCTCTTTTCTGCCTCTTGGGCTTGCCACACTTTCCTGGCCCCAACTGTCTCCTGCCCCAGATTTTCCGGTTCCTGGGTCAGGTTGGGCCTCAGCCCTGGGTGTGGTGGTCAGAACCCTGGCTGGCAGCCAGTCTCTGCTTAGCTTTTCTAAGTGCTGGGTAGGTGATCCTGGGGCCTGTTTTTAGTCCGATGTTGGGGGAGAGTTGTTTGTCCTCTTTCCCTATTCCTCCTGAAAACTCAGATTTCTTTTCAGACCTTGGAGGATATCCATGGGCTGGGAGGAAGGGCTGTGGTGTGCTCAGGCCTGTCTGATGGGATTGGGCAGATTCTGAGGGGTAAAGGTGAGGCTGGATGGGCCCAGGCTGGAGAAGTAACTTGTTTGGATCCCAGGAATGGCTAAGAGGTAGCAGAGTCCTCTCCTCTGTTTAATGGAGGGGATACTATGGGGTCCTCAGCACTATCTGGCTCCACCCTGACCCACTTAGCCTTGACTCATTTGTTCTGAGTCACAGCCTGGATATAGAGGCACCGCCTGGGAGACAACTATCTGTACTGGGGGACAGGGCTCTCTTGAGACCACACATCCTCTACATCAAGGAAGAACTGCCTTTCACTTGTAAATGCAAGAAAAGACTTCCTTTGTAGCTTAAGGGATGGAAGTACCACTACAGAAGGAAGGGATTTTTCTCTTTTTTGAGTTGAGCGTTTGGGAATTCCATTAAGTGAGAAGAGCACACCTCTTCTGGCCCCACAGATACTGACAGTCAGGGTGGGGGGATGGAATGACCCTTTTGGGGCAGATGCCCATTGGCCCAGGCCCCTGTCCTCTCTCTAGTCTAGACCTACTCTTTATGTCTCTAGAAGTCAGCAGGGCTGTATCTGGTGTGTCTCATTCTATTTTTAATCCCATCCGTTCTTTGTTTCTCCCCCACCCCTGGGGTTGGGCAGCTAACTAGTGGCCTTCTGGGTTCCCTGCCACACCGCTCAGCTATTTGTCCGAAAGTTTGCTTGGCTGGAGACAGGTAGCCGCTTTGCAGCTTGTGATCATGGAGATAACCTCATGTTTCCTCATTTCTGACTCTTCACCTACCCTGCACCCCTTTCCTGAGCCTCAGTATCTCTTTTATAACACATTTACTGCGAGCATATTAACTGGCTCATATGTGGGCACTCTTAATGCAGAGATCAAAGTTTCCAGCTTCATTCCAGCTTTAGACCCTTGGGTTCCCACCCTCAACTCTGGTTCTGGGTGCACACAGATCACTGAGAAGAAAAGTCAGGAGAGGCTTTTGCTATTATTGTCCTATGCCTGTCTCCTGGGATCTCTAAGCCCTGGAGGCCCTCATTCTGTTTTCTGCCTCCCACTTAGAGAGGAGGGTGAGGAGCTAGCTGGTAACCCGACCCAGGTGTCCTGGCTGACTACTGGCTCCTCTGCCCCTACCCCCTACCCCAGGTCTGGCTTCTTGAGATGGATTCCCCCTCCTGAACCCCCTGCAACACCAATCCTCTAGCTGTGGTTTCCAGCACAGGCAGGAACCCAGGTGCCA
Organism: Perodicticus potto; assembly: GCA_963574655.1. Taxonomy (NCBI): domain Eukaryota; kingdom Metazoa; phylum Chordata; class Mammalia; order Primates; family Lorisidae; genus Perodicticus; species Perodicticus potto. Next base: position 8,007 of record CAUYRH010155959.1, on the reverse strand, counting down.
GACTCCAGGCATGGGGGTGGGGTATGTGTTAGTGTACCCTCCTCCCCAATCCAGAGAGAAGGGGGGAGGGGCGGCCGCATTCCTAGTTGCTGAGTGGCCCCGGGGGCGGGGTTGGGTTGTTATGGCGATGGAGATCGTGTTTGGGGGGGAACCGCGTGCCTTTCCACCCCTGCTCACACCCCAGCGTCTCCTGGTTGTGGGGAGGGCCTAGTTTGTGCTGGCCTTTCCTGGGGGGAAGGGCTGGACCTCTGTCCCCAGAGGCCACTGGGAAAGGGAGGAGGTGCCTAGCAGCCTGAAGACGCCCAAATCTGGGGAAGATGCCCTTTAGATTCCTGCCCGGGCCCCATGTCCTCCCCTGGGCGCGTCTCGGTTTATTCCCGTCCCCCAGCCTTCCTGTCTTCTCGGGTCCCCAGTCAAGTCTCTGTCCCTCTCTCTGTGTGATAGTCGCTGCCTCGGCCTGTCTGTCTCTCCTGTGTGCGCCTGGGGCCCCATCAACATGGCCACCTGGCCTGGGTCCGCGGGAGCCCCACTGCCGCGCTGCTGCGAGCGTCGCCGGGAGTTGTAGTCCCCGCCCGCGCGCCGAGGCTGGCTGGGCTCCTGCCGCCGCATTCCCTGACCTCAACCGTGCTCGGCACGTGTGCAGCCAGGGGGTCATTCTGGGCGCTGAGGCCCGGCTGAACCACTCTGTTATTCTGGACAGATTGCTTCTTTTCTGGGCTTAGTTTTCCCATCTGTAAAAGAACTTTGACTAAGGTGTCTTTCAAAGTGTTCCCCCAAATTATAGCCCTTTGATGTCACCCTTCCACTTCAGCCACAGCAGTCTCTCTCTCTTTTTACACCCTCTCCCCCCCCCCTTTAGGAACAGCGTATCACTTTGTTGTTCAGGCCGGTGTTAGCTCATTGTAACTTTGAACCTTGAACTCCTGGGCTCAAGTGATCCTCCTGTCTCAGCCTCCCAAGTATCTGGGACTTAAGGTGGAGGCCACCATGCCCAGCTAAAGAGCTGTCTCCTTTTATCTGTGTCATAGATCAATTCAGCAAGTATTTACACGTGCACCTACTGCTGTTTGCTGGGCACTGTGCAGAGATAAAAACAGACCTGGTCTCTAATCTCAGGACAGGTCTAGTTCAGATAGTCCACATACACATTAGTCACATAGTAATATTAATCAGTGTGACAATGAGATTTTATAAAGCACTGTGAGGAAGCGTTACAAGAGTTACCCAAGGAGAGCCCACTGTGTAGGGAGTGATGGGGAAACTTTCTGAAAGAAGTGATGATGGAGCCAAGGTGGAAGGATGATCAGGAATTTTTTTTTCTTTTGGAGACAGAGTCTTACTTTGCCACCCCCCAGTAGAGTGCTGTGGTATCATAGCTCACAGTAACCTCAGACTCTTGGGTTCAAGTGATTCTCTTGGCTCAGTCTCCCAAGTAGCTGGGACTACAGGCGCCACCCCCACAATACCTGGCTGTTTTTAGAGAAGACTCTCGCTCTAGCTCAGGCTGGTCTCAAACTTGTGAGTTTTAGGCGTTCCACCTGCCTCAGCCTTTCAGAGTGCTAGGATTACAGGAGAGAGCCACGGTGCCCGGCCAATGATCAGGATTTAATATGAAAAGCTAAAAGAATGACATGGTTGGAACAGAAGGGATAACATCCTGTAATAGGTTAATGATAGCAAAGGATGCCTGCCAAATTAGGGTTGTTAAATCCTCAAAACACTGTGACTATCTCCCTTTTACAGATGAGAACACTGAGACAAAGAGAGGTTCAGTAAGTAGCCTAAGATCATACAAATGGTGGCAGAGCTGGGATTCACAACTTAACTTTGTGGAGGAGAGGTGACCAGATAGACCCTGGAGTCTTGTAAAGGTATTAGAAAGTTTGAAGCAAGGCTGGGTGTGGTGACTCACACCTGTAATCCTAGCACTCTGGGAGACTGAGGCCAGTGGATTGCCTGAGCTTAGGAGTTTGAGACTACCCTGAGCAAGAGCGAGACCCTGTCTTTAAAAAAATAACCAGGTGTTGTGGCAGGTGCCTATAGTCCCTACTATTTGGGGGGCTGAGATAAGAGGTTCACTTGAGCCCAAGAGTTTGAGGTTGCTGTGAGCTGTGATGCCATGGCATTCTACCAAGGGTAACAAAGTGAGACTCTGTCTCAAAAAAAAAAAAACAAAACAATTTGAAGCAAAAAGCTGAGGTTTTTGGATGGGCATTTGGCAAGACCCAGCCTAGCTGCAGGGTAGAGATTTGGCTATGGGAGAGGCTGTGGTTTTACTCCAGGTTAAGAGAGGACAGTGGTTGGACTAGGGTGATGGCAAAGACAAGGGCTTTGTGGTCAGGACCTGGACATGTCAGGGGCAGTATTTATGTGGTCTGATTGGCAAAGGAGAGGAAGGGACTCCTGGGCTTCTGTTGGGTTTCCATGTCTGACTTCATTTGAACAAAGTTCCACTGCTAAAAATGGTCCAAAAGCCACCTCTCTAATCTCCTGGGTCTCTCTCACTCTGGTTTTATACAAATGTGGTGTAGAGGTCAGTGTCCCTGCCTCAAACTTGAAATCTTGGGACTGTAGCTCATGCTCACTTCCTCTCACCCCCAGATTGATGAGATGCCCGAGGCTGCCGTGAAATCAACAGCCAACAAATACCAAGTCTTTTTTTTCGGGACCCACGAGACGTGAGTGAAGGCCAAAGGGGATGTAGGTTGGGAGGGCCCGGGGAGAGCCACTTTGGGAAAAGAGAGGTGGTGCCCTTTTTGTATTGGGTTGTGCAGCTCAGGGGCAGTGAGGGACTTGAGAGCACAGTCTCCCCATCTCTCACCAGGGCATTCCTGGGCCCCAAAGACCTCTTCCCTTACGAGGAGTCCAAGGAGAAGTTTGGCAAGCCCAACAAGAGGAAAGGGTTCAGCGAGGGACTATGGGAGATCGAGAACAACCCTACCGTCAAGGCTTCTGGCTACCAGGTGAGCTGCCATCTGCCCCAGAAACCCCTTGGAAAGCAGGTGTGACCATGGGCTTTGGAAGCCCTGAGCCCACAGATGATGCTTAGTCATCAGTAATACCAGGGCTTTCAGGGTAGGAGCCATGGGGTGGAGGGGAGGAGGGCTTCCTGCAAGAGGAGATGGGGTTGGGATGTGTGGTGTAGTGGTGGTTAGGGCCATCTGTTAGCGGCCTGGGGGCAAGAACAGGATAAAGGCGGTAAGTGGGAACAGGCCTCTTTGTTGGGCCCAGTGTGAGTATAGGACGTGGCCTTAACTCTTTCCACAAAGGCTTCCAGGAGGAGGTGCTCGTGAGCCGGGCAGGACGAGGCGGGAGGGTGGGGGGCGGGGGTTGGCGGGGAAAGGGTCCCAGCTCCCTTTGGGAGAAGTTGACCCGAGGTTTTGCCTCCTGCTCCAGCCCTCCCCCCTCCTGCACAGAGCCCTGCCTGCCCGGCCAGTGGGTTTACCCCGGGGCTAATCCGACAGAGGTGGGTCTCAAATCACTTGTGAGACTGGGCACCTGGGTGGGGGTGGGGGAGAGGTGGGGAAAAGGAAGGAGTGAGTGGCTGAGGGAGGGGTCTGGGGAGGGGGCCCAGAATGGCAGATGCTGGTGCCACTCAATCTCTGATATCTCTGCCGTAGTCCTCCCAGAAAAAGAGCTGCGTGGAAGAGCCCGAGCCTGAGCCTGAAGCCACAGAGGGTGATGGTGATAAGAAGGGGAATGCAGAGGGTAGCAGTGATGAGGAAGGGAAACTGGTCATCGATGAGCCAGCCAAGGAGAAGAATGAAAAGGGGGCACTGAAGAGGAGAGCAGGGGACCTGCTAGAGGTAACTATCGCCCAACGGGGGCCTGGGCCCCTGGGGCATCCTTGGCAGGTATTCCCCTAAAGGCAATCTCTGCCTTAAGAGTGCCCAGTCTGAGGAAGGCCTGCTCCTACTTAGGCTGAGATAGATCCAACCCTAGTCTTGGGGAGTCCCCAGCTGAGCAAACAGAACACAGAAGGCATTTCAGCCAGTTAGAAGGCTGGGGAAGGGTTATAGGTATCAGCCCAGGAGGTACCCTCTGAGGAGTGGGGGCAGGGATAGGTGGCTGGTGTCCTCTTGTCTCCAGCCTCAGCTCTCTGCTTGTCCTGCCCAGGACTCCCCTAAACGTCCCAAGGAGGCAGAAGACCCTGAAGGGGAAGAGAAGGAGGCAGCCACCTTGGAGGGTGAGAGGCCCATCCCTGTGGAGGTGGAGAAGAATAGCACCCCCTCTGAGCCTGGCTCTGGCCGGGGGCCTCCTCAGGAGGACGAAGAAGAAGAGGAGGAGGAAGAGGCTGCCAAGGAAGATGCTGAGGCCCTGGGCATCAGAGATCATGAGAGGTGAGTGAGCCCCCTGCCCTCCTGGCAGCTGGGCTGGGAGGGCCCAGCCACTTGTGGAGAGGAGGAGAGAGGCCTACAGTGGTTAGCCTCTTGGGAGGCAGGCTGGGCTCTCCCAGGAGACCAGCACTGGCTGGGGCAAGGCCAGACCAAGGCCACACCATTAACCCTTCTCTCCTCCAACCCTCCCCTGCAGCCTGTAGCCACCAATGTTTCAAGAGGAGCCCCCACCCCGTTCCTGCTGCTGTCTGGGTGCTACTGGGGAAACTGGCCATGGCCTACAAACTGGGAACCCCTTTCCCACCCCAATCCCCTCTCCTCTTCCATTCACTTTCCCCACTCTAAGCCCATCATCCCTGGAGATTGACTTGGATGGGTTAGGCTACCTGGCCCTCACCTCTAGGTTCCTACACCTCTGTGATCTGAGTCAGGGCCATGTCCTCTGCTCCCTGGGATGAGATAAGGCCATTGTGTCTCTGCTTGGAGCTGTTTTCTAGCTTCTTCTGGAGCCTAGACCAGTTGGTTACACCTCCCGACACCCTTCTCCCCCTCTCTGGGTTTGGATCAGAGACAGGAGTGGAAAGGATGTAGCATAAGTAACAGGATGGGCTTCTGGGTCCTGGGAGGGACAATCGTCAAGTGTGATGAGGGGTCTCATTGGAGAGTGGCATTGTCTTGAGCTCATGTCCTGTCCCACACCTTATTATCCCAGCTTGGTGGATTCATAGACAATGGGACAGCCTGTGGGGGAGGGGCTCCTTTCTATAAATTCTCAATGATTGACAACACACATTCTTCCTTTTGCCCACCCCAGGAATTTTGGGAGTTACAATTTATCTTCAAAAGATTTGGGGGCTTTCCAGTTGTTTGGTCCAAGGACCTGAAATCTGAAGGGTTGACTCTTACCCATTTGGATAGGAGTGTATCTGTCCCCTTTTAGATCACTGGAGCCAGAGATGAGATGCCCTGGAGAGACCCCTAGCTGCCTTTTCCCTTTCCCACAGTGCTCAAGGCCAGCTCTCAGTCATGTATCACCCAGACATAAAGGAAAAGACACATTTTTTAGGAAATGTTTTTAATAAAAGAAAATTACAAAAAAAAATTTTAAAGACCCCTAACCCTTTGTGTGCTCCCCATTCTGCTCCTTTCTTCCCCACTGTTGCTCCCATTTCTGAGGTGCACTGGGAGGCTCCCCTTCTATTTGGGGCTTGATGACTTTCTTTTTGTAGCTGGGGCTTTGGGTTCCTTCCAGTGTCATTTCCTACCCACATACCCCCCCGGTCTCCTCAGTGTTGTCACCAGATAAGACTTGTAACCTGCTGAAAGGACAGAGGGAAATAAGTGCCCTCTCCCATCCCTTTCCCAGTCGTCTCTCCATGCCTCTCTTGTCTCTTTTACCTTGGCCCCTCTCCCTTGGGCTCTGATGAAAAATTGCTGACTGTAGCTTTGGAAGTTTAGCGCTGAGAACCGTAGACAATTTCAGTTCTAGGAAAATAAAACCCGTTGATTACTATATTGGATTCTGACTGATTATTTGTGGGTGGGTGTTGGTTAACTGAAGAGAGGGAGTGGGGGAAGGAAATGCAAATGATTTCCAGATCATCTCAGATTGAGGTAGGGGGTGCACTACCCAGGCTGTTGGGAATCCAAACTTGTTTATGTGGGAAGAGTCCTAGAGTAAAACCACACTGTACATTCTACCCCTCCTCCTCAGCCACAGTTCAACCCACGTTACCTCATGAGCACCTGGAAGGATTTTTTAAAGTTGGCACAAGAAGAGGGTACCAGTGTTGGCCATAGCCCATGATGGCCACGGAAGTGGAAGTGTTTGGGCTAACTGTAGAAACACCTCTGATCCCAAAGGGCAATCCACAGAATGGAGAGAATATCCTTTCTCCTTGGCTGGGGGTGCCTGCCATCCCTAAACTGGCAATAGCGTGGTAGGGGAAAGAGGTTAATAGAGTGCAATATTCCCAAGTTTAGCAGGATGAGGATTCCATCACTTCTGAGGTTCTTTCCAGATGCTGACATTTTGAGGCTAGATTCATCTACCGTTCGGAAGTTTCATTCTTGTCTCTGGAAAGCCTATGGCAGTTTTTGAATCTGCCTTAGCCCCTTCTGCAGAGAGGGCCTAAGAGAGTATCAGCTGTAGTCTTGTCTGAAAAGGGAAAAGGCCCTTTGTCTTTAACAGGAAGCCACAGATCAACGAGAAAATGGAGCCATCTTCTCTAGAACCTACAATTCCCAGCAGCCATCTCGCGGAGCATGTGCGGGAACGTGCTGGCGCGTAAGTCTAACGGGCTAGCCCTCCAGTTCCCGACATGCTCCAGCGGTGTCTGCTTTCTCGATTTCCTGCCTCGCAATTTCCTGTTTCCAGTTTCGAATCAGTGGACCACAACTCCCAGCATGCTGAGAGACTTGCTTCTTAGTTGAGCTTCCGCTTTTTGAATAGACTACATTTCCCAGAAAGTCGACGGGCGGGGTTGGTGCCACGCTTAGAGGTGCCAAGCGGCAGCCCCGTGGTGCAGCGGGAGGCGGAGGTGAGGGCCGCACTGTTTCTGGGTGTTGCATTTGCGGGGTTCGTCTGGGAGGAGGTGCGGGAAGGGCCCGTCCTTTTCCCTGGCTGTGGCTCTGTCGCCTCCCCGGGTTTCTCTGCACCGAAAACTTGGATCGGGTGGGTGAAGACTGATGGGGTCTGGCGGTATCCGCGATCGGGGTTCTCACCTGGGATGAGGCTGGTGGGGAAAGATATTCGACCCCGCTACATTGCACGGCACCTCCAGAACATGCAGTGAAAGCCTTACTGCAAAAGGTGCACCGTGGGCGGCGCCTCTGGCTCAGGAAGTGGGGCACCGGCCCCATATACTGACAGTGGCTGGTTCAAACCCGGCCCCTGCCAAACCGCAACAAAAAATAGCCGGGTGTTGTGGAGGGCGCCTTGTGGTCCCGGCTACTCGGGAGGCTGAAGCAAGAGAATCGTCAGAGCCCAAGAGCTGGAGGGTTGTAACGCCACGGCACTCTACCGAGGACGACAAAGTGAGACTCTGTCTCTTAAAAAATGGGGGTGGGGGGGCACCAGCCTCCAGATTGAAGGGGGAAGAAAATAAAGATCTGTGGGGCGGGACGCGGTGGCTCACGCCTGTAATCCCAGCTCTTGGGAGGCCAAGGTTGGTACAAGGCCAGCCTGAGCCAGAGCGAGACCATGTCTCCAAAAATAGCTGTGTGTTGTGGCCGGCGCATGTAGTCCCAGCTACTCGGGAGGCAAAGAGATCACTTGAGCCCAAGAGTTTGAGGTTGCTGTGAGCTGTGACGCAACGGCACTCTACTAAGGGCTACAAAGTGACACTCTGTCTCAAGGAAAAAGAAAAAAATGACCGAAAATTGCAATGTTAAGATTAACCCTTTTTCTTTTTTTTTTTTTGAGACAGAGCCTCAAGCTGTCACCCTGGATAGAGTGCTGTGCCATCCACAGCTCACAGCAACCTCCAATTCCTGGGCTCAAGCAAGTCTCCTGCCTCTGCCTCCCAAGTAGCTGGGACTACAGGCGCCTGCCACAACGCCGGGCCATTTTTTGGTTGCAGCGGTCATTGTTTGGCGGGCCCCGGCTGGATTCGAACCCGCCAGCTCAGGTGTACATGGCTGGCGCCTTAGCCCATTGAGCCACAGGCGC